>VZRF01004006.1:584136-731874 GCA_013396875.1 Vireo altiloquus | reverse complement strand
CTGCCCAGTTCAAACTCAGTGACAAATGAGATCTTCAGCAGGAGCTGTGACTCCCTGGTTGTTGATGTGGTCAGCTCTCTTTTTTGAGTGACTTCCCCTCAGCCCTGCAGGTTTCAGGGGGCTGCAAAAGCACTAGCCAAAAGGCTGCTCTGTCCCACTGAGAGGCAAGGCCAGGTCAGGCCAGGGGAAGGGACTGATCAAAGGGAATTTTTTTCCTTTGAAGACAAACTGAGGTTGTTGAGGTTGTTCAGCCTGGAGAAGAGAAGGGTTTGGGGATATAACTTTCCGGTACGTAAAGGGGCCTACAAGAGAGACAGAGAGGGACTTAGGGCAAGGGCATATAGTGATGGGACACGGGTCATGGCTTTAATTTGAAAGAGAGTAGGGTTAGATATTAGCAAGAAGTTCTTTACTGGGAGGGTGGTGAGGCACTGGAACAGGTTGCAGAGAAGTTGTGGGTGCCCCATCCCTGGAAGTGTTCGAGGGGGCTCTGAGCAACCTGGAGTAGTGGGAGGTGTCCCTGCCCAAGGCAGGCGGGTTGGAATGAGATGATCTTTAAGGTCCCTTCCAACCCAACCCATTCCATGAACACCACAACTGAGGTGAATTCCTCATTCATTATAACTTTGTGCAACTGTGATGGATGCAGCAGTGTCTCCCTAGAAGGTTTGCAGTGAGTTCCTCACTGTGGAACAGCTTTTATCCTCTTCATCTTCTTCCAAACCTTCCTGCCTCATGCAGGGTGTTTTGTTCACAGATGGTGAAAGGCAGTTCTGGAGATTGAAAGTTCTGCTCCTGACTGCCAGCACGGCCCAAAGCCTCTTGTTACTCCTCCCTGGGTTTTAGTTCCACTTCTGCAAGTTCAGGATAAAACCTCTCACGGATAATGGCAATGGATTTTGAAATACCGGAGTGCTGTCTGTGCAATTCAGTGTTTCCTTCTGTGTGATAGAGACCTTTTCCTCTTTTGTTACCTAGCCTGTGGGTGGGTAGGAAAGATTTAGGAACTAAGAAATGCTCAGCCATGGGGAAAGGGCAGGACATTAGGTGCCCTCAGTTCTACCACACTTGGTTTTTTTAATGTAAGACTCTGTCTGTACATTTTTTGATAACGGGCTGGACAGCCTTAGCTAGCAGAATGTTATACCATAATTTGATGCCTTATCGGATTACCTAAAAACAGAGGGCAGACAAAATTAAGAGAATAAAAAGTGGTTATATTTATTGAAGGGCCTTCAGGTACATTTAGGGCAGACAAAGCCCCCGCAGGGGCTACACCCAAAAATGGACAATGGGTCATGGATTTTCATACTTTTATAAGTTTGGTCCATGCATATATCAGGGGTTAATCTTCCAATTACAGCTGAAGTCATTCACCCCAAGTTTACTCCCCTCAACTCACTTTTGTTTACATTTCTCAGGGCCTGAGACAGTAAGGTCTTGATTCCCAGGCCTAGAGAGGAATTGTTTTGTCTGGCCAAAATGGGAGAACAGAAGCTAACACTCTATACATATAGAGTTTAGAGTTATATGTATATGTTATACATATATATGTATATATGTTTTATATACATATATAGTTTAGAGTTACACACTAAAGAACTGCAAGATTACAAAGATATGAAAAATATAAAAGCTAAAATCCTAAGGCATCAAGGTCCTACAATAATTGTATGAATTCCGATTGCTTCTTCCTCCAGTTTGACTCCCAGGCTTTTCTTTCACTGGCAGAGGAGGTTTGAAAGACAAGGTACTTACTGAAGAGCAGATGTTCTGAAGGAGAGCTCCTCTGTAGTTCCTGCCAGTGTACACTTCAGTTGTACTTGGATGTCTCACATCCATTGGCTAGCCAGTGACTCTTGTCCAGGAGGCCGGTTTATACACCCTGTCACTGGAGGTGCTCAGCAGGACACTTCCTCTGGCATTGGGGAGTCTCAAAGCTGGAGAAGTCATCATTTCTGCAGGGCTTTGACTAACATGAGACAGGAAATACACATCTAGTCAGCAACTGCCCAGTTGTTTTGTGTGATCTCCTCTCTATCAAGTCAGTAAGGGATTTGCCAATTAGAGATATTTGTGGCAATTTGCATGGACAATCCCATTGCAGCATTGATCTTTCCAGTGTGGAGTCAAAGGTGGGGACATGACTGCTTCCTTGTACATACAGCTCCCTCAGCACTGATCATTTGGTTGTTGTTGTCCTCTTTTGTTCTGATATGGTCAGATGATCTCCAAGCTGAACTCTCAAAGTATGTCAGTTAACTCAGAGACTATTGATCCATGTAGGAAAATCCAGGGGTCTGGATTTTACCCTCAGTCACTAACCTTAGTCATACACTAGTTTTCTTTGGACTTTCCTAGATCCTAGCATGCCCCACAAAAACAGCTGGAAGGGATAGCCACCATTTGCTACCTCTTCACCCATGATGAAAACAAAAACCACAACCAAAGTAAAACCAGTCTGCTCCTCATGACCAGTAGGACAGATGGCATGGCCCCAAGCACCAGAAGCTATGTACATCATGGCCTTTCAACACTGTTCTCCCCCTTGCTCTCAGACGTCTAACAGGAGGGCAGGAAGCACTCAAAAAGATTGCTGGGGATTTGTGGGAACCTCCAGTGCTGGATTTTTTTTAAGAACCTGTTATAAAACATATGTCAAGAACAGGTTGCAGAGAGATGATCCCAGTTTGTGAAGGAGGAACAGATTAAATGCTTCTTGATATCCAGCCAGCCTCGATGTCTTTGATTCTGATCTCTCTTTCATCTGTGCTATCTCTGGTCATGTCTGTAGGACAGATATGAGAGTTGGATTAAACTAGAAACTGGTGATGGTGCCAGCATAGGCACTGCTCTGCTATGAAGTCATCTACAAAACAGACATCTGAGATCAGGAACCAGGAGAGGAATGAGAAGTGAGATGGGGACTGTTCATTTGATTAACTGCTCTCTCCATGGTCCAGGAGAGGTAAATCCAGGTATCTGGCATAGGGAGAGATTAGCAGAAATGCAGTTATCGAAATGCACAGATAAATGGAATGAGGACTCAGTTACTGAGTGGAGAGAGCAGCAGTTTAGAGCTGGGCTGTAAATCCTGAGAGATACCTGCCTGTTAATTAAATGACAGTCCTCGGAGGGGAAAGGAGGGGTTTGCCTCTCTCTCTGTCAGGGTGCAATTAGGGGAAGTCGACATTCATAGAATAAGGTGTCATTTGGGGTCAGGAGGACAGGAAAGCATATGCTGTTAAACAAGGAGGAACTCTGCCAGTTAATGAGAGCGTGTCACAGAGTAGGCTCAGGCATCCCCAGACGGGCTCCGAGGGAGAAGCGTGTCCCAGGAGGGCCATTAGCAGGCTGTGTGCGCAGGGCTCGCCGATGCGGTGTGTGCGGATACACACAGGGCTATCCCTGAGGCTGGCATGCTGGGGGCTTATCCCCAGCAATGCAGAAGTAATCTGATCTGCCTCTCCTTGGATCACTGACTGATGGGCACTCCTGCTTCGTCTGTGGCCGGGTCCCTGCTCCCTGGCTCACCCTGCTGACAGCAATGCACTTCCACAAGCGCTAGATCCTCATGCTCTTGGAAGTTTTTCCTGCTCTTTCCCTGGTTGCTCCCTGAAGGTATTTGCCTTCACAACTGCACTGCAGCTCAGCAGCACAAGACAGGCGGAGCAGGACCATTCATCCACCTGACAATTCTTGTTGGCACACCATGGCAATCCATTACAGATCAGGAAATGTCTGCCTGCTGTTTTTAATCCCAGCTGCCAGAAAGAATAATCAAAAGCATCCAGCACATCTGACAGCATCTCAGCACAACCATAGGTAATAACATAAGAAATCAATAGCCAATTAAAACTGATCCACAGCATTTGATCTTTCATAGTGCAGTGGGAACAGTAATTAATGGAGCTTCCTTGAAACAGTGACAATTCAAGCTTCCTGCCAAGACTAATGGGGTTTTGTTTTAAATGAGCTTTGCTTCCTAGAGGAAATGCTGGGCTGAGGTAGCCTCAGCATGATATCTAGCCAGGTCACTTGGGCCCTCAGCATTCAAAGGATTTAGGAGTCAAAGTCACCGTGAAATAAAAAGAAGCTGAGAAGTGAGGTGTCTTCGGGGTCTTGGTCTTCATCTGTATTGATCCAATTCTCAAAAGGAAAGCAGATGTTTTCATTCAGGTCTACACAGTCCCCCAAGGTGCAAAGCAGGAAGAATTGATACCACAGAAGGGAATCAGTTCTGAGGAAGCAGAAAACCTGCATGTTGGCTTGATGACACCCTAAAGGCAGAGCACAAGGCAGAGAAGTTCAGGAAATGTCTTTGGAGGAGAGACCTGACAGCAGCCCACACAGTAAATGTGTGTGGCTTTGATACACCTGGAAGAGACCCATGAGAATATACAGAAGTCTTCTGTGTCTTTCAGCTTGATGCACTGCTTGCCCTGCTGTTCATGCACTTCTTACCCAATTTGCCTGTAAACTGGACCTCTCAGGAGCTAATTGAAGTGGCCAAATCCAGATCCTATCTTCGGAGCAGGCAATTGGGATAAAGCTAGGCAGCAAAGTCATTTTTTGTTCACCATGAACCCCAGCTTGCACACATTCAGCCACAGTGTGCACATTTTAAAAACCACTAAGCAAATTATCGATCTGTCAGCTGTACAGAGAGTGCGTAGACAGGAACAGTCCCCACAGGGCATGTTACGGGGCTCTCGATCCAGCTGGGCAGGCTCCTTCCTGGGCCGCAATCACTGTGGGCCCTGTAGCCGGGCCAGCATCAGGATAAGCGGCACTGCAAAGCTGATCTGACCACTGTTTCCTTGGCCGCTATCCAGGAACAGCGGGTGCTCGGCAAAATCGAGACAAGCCACCCCTCTGCCCCTGAAAGATGGGACCTATTTTTATCTACTGTTGCATTGATTGTTCCATAAGAGAGCAGCGGGGCAGCCTGTGTGTGTGCACCGTGTGCTCCCAGCAGCGGGCAGGGCTGCCCGGGCTCCGTGTGCCCACAGGACTCCAGCACAGCTCCGGCCGCTCTCTGGCAGAGCCAGCGTGAGCTGCTGAGCAGAGAGACACAGCTTTGGACCTGGCTCTGAACCCTCTCCCTCTTTGCAGGGAAGGAACTTAGCTTCCAGCACAATCAGAGCAGCACCTGGGCTTTCACACATTCTCCACATGCGTCTCCAGCAGGGTCCCACTGTTGCAACAGGGCTCCAGAGATGTATTTTGTCGTGAATAACCATATGGTGCTCTCTGCTCCAGTGGATCAATGTGTTTAGCATTTAATGAGGGCAACATAATTAACATTTTTTGAGGGGAAAAAAGAAATTATTTTGCCTTGTGAACTGCATCTTGTGCTTTCAAGTGTGATACATTACAGTCAGAATGGTGCTTTCCTGTCACTAAACTCCTTGCCGAAATCAAGTGCCTGGTGTCCCTGGGTTAAGTTTCCATAGATGGGCAGAGGCAGGAGCACTCATCTGCCTGTCACAATCTCTACACTATGGCAGGAAATTCCCTTGTAGGCAGCTGGTAGAATCTCCCATGCCAGCTGCACAAATTGTGCTATCTAGTAAAGGATGAAAAAAGTTCTCAGCTCTGTGCCAGGCTGTGTTTTTCCAACTGCCTTCTGTCCCATCGCTCCTCCTACTACAGCCTGCATCCTCCCAGACGCATTACTCCTGGAGGTGGGAAGCTGTGGTCCATGGCAGGCTGTCGTGGCTGTAGCAAGAGAATTCAGCTCTGTGGTCAAAGATGAGACCACAGGGGGATCACCCCTCTGTGAATAGCAGATGAGGCTGCTTTTGGTGTGTCCCCAGTGGGCAGCCAGAAGCAGAGGTAAGAAGAGATTAATATGAAGCCACATTAATCAAGCTCTGGGATCACCTCTTAGAGGCTGATTGATGATAGCTACCTACCACCAGAGCCATCTTTCAACCCAGATACACTAGGCTGCAGTGAAGAATACTGCAAAAAGGCCCATGGGCTAAGTGGCTAAACTTAATTCTTCCTGAAAGTTACTCCCTAAAGCAGTGCTTTTCTTCTGCACCAAGACCTACCAGTGGCAGCCACAGCCTGAGTCCCTCTTCCCCATGGCAGAGCTGGATCCACAATATCCATACTATGCCAGATGGGACAATTCATTCTGCTCAGCCACAGCCACATCAAGGACCTTTCTGCTTCTCCAAGGCCCTTCTCCAGACCTTTGCCGTGGGCTTAGCCACTCTGAGCTCCTTTCACTGCTGTCATACTTGGGAACTCAGTGTTGGCAGATCCCATAGGTGCAGGAAAACCCTCACCTGCCCCTCAGCATCCATCAGAATTCACTCATCTGGACATTGCAGACATAACTGTCTTCAGCTCTGGTGGAAGATCCTTGTATAGGCAGAGAAACAAGGATCAAGTTTTGCCTTCCTAGAGATCCTAGCTAGTAATAGATCAGAAATAACAGACCCTTATCCTCTTGGCTCCCAGCACCTTCGTTAATTTTGAATAGTGCCTCTCTGGGAGAGGTGAAGACCTTTGCAGGGGAGACGATGGAGTGAGACCTGTGAGGACACTGTCAGGGAGCAGAGAGAGGCTGCAGCACCCAAGGTGAAAGGCTTCTGGAAATCTCACAGAAATCCTGGATTTGCAATGAAAGATTCTTTTTTTTTTTGTCATGGCTGTGGAGAGCAAAGCAGCACAGGACAGGCTGCACCATGGTGTGTCCCAGCAATACATTTATCCCAACAAAAGGCTGGCCAAATTACACAAAGAACACCTTCTGCCTCACATCCTTGGAATGCTTTCCTGCATGGTGGAGGGGAAAGATGCCGACGTGTCACTCCAGTGAGGCAGTAGATGGAATCACAATGCACATGCCAACGTGTGACATCTGAGGCACTCCCAGATCCATTAATTTAGCTGGGGAATGGCAAGAGTGATCTGTAGTCACCTTTGTGTCTCTCCTAATTGGTTCTATTCCTCTTGGTAGAAGAGCACTTAGGTGACTGGAGTAGTCTGGACGAACTTAGCTCAGACAGGACCTGTATCTCTTAAAAAAATGAAAAAATTGTGAAACTATTCTAATTTTTCCTTACAGAATTTCATTTGCTAATAAAAGCAGAGAAGGAGGCACTAGTTCTACCTTCAATAAGCAAATGTCATGTTTTGATCATTCTTGAACAAAGCATTTTGATTTAACATTTAGAGATGACTGCTCATGCTGAGTATTTCAAATTCAGTGTCAGAATTTGGAATACAACATTTTTTTAAAAATCAATTCCAAATGAAACATTTTCACCTGTCTGCAAATACACGTGTGTTCTTCCATTCTGGGGAACAATGTGACTTTTTCAGGTTTCACTCCAAGCAAGTGTGAAGGCAGATTCCCAAGCCCTGCACAGCACAGTGTTGTTGTCCAGCTCTTCTTGTAAAGGAATGGCTGAGGGTCAGCATTACTACACAGGCAGTGCTTTGGTCAGAGTTACATTAGCTGTGGCATAGGAAGGTTCAGGACCCAGACCTGGAGGAATGATTTCCCTTGTGCAAACATAATGAAGTGGAAGCCACATGCTTTTTCTGTTCTCTCTGTGAGTATTCAATTCCATGGACTTCTGCAGGAAATGTCTGGAAATCTGAAGGTAGAAAAGACCCATAAAATCACCTAGAGATCAGGGTATGAATTTGGCCAATGATCTGTTCAACCTATTGAAATTATTATTTACTTGAAATTATTATTATTGTTATTATTATCTTGAAATTATTATTTACTCCCTTCTTTTAAAGACCTTAAAGATCTGTCACACACATGAGTGTCTTTCACCTCTTGAACAAAGCCTTTTCATGATGTGGGGTGTTGCTGTTATATCCATCTTAAATTTGGACAAAAATGGTTCCAAGAATATCTACCCTGTCCTAGCTACAAAGCAAAAAGCGGAAAATGTAAGAGAGCAAGAGGGTGTGTGAGTACTGCCTCCAAGCCCTATCCCTCCTGTCCTGGCACAGTTATGGGTAGACTCCTAAGTGGGGAATGGTGCTGGAGAGGCGTGATTCAGAAGCAAGGGGTTGTTCTGTTGGTGGAGCTCCCATCTCTATTTATTTACTTGCTTTTTTTAAGAAGAGTCTCATTTATTGCTGCCTGCATAACTAGAGACTGCCCTTTAATCCTCTGCTTTATCGTGCACTGTGAATTAAATACCACAGGAGTACAAGAGTCCTTTAGGGCACAACATCCATTTTGCTGTAGCTGTCCACAGCCAGCTGAGTTTATAGGAGTACTTCAGTTTATGCTTTCTCTCTTGCCTGAGCAAGGATTTCTCTGGGTTTCATTTTACCTGTTTACACTGTTATTTCTTGTTTTGGTTTAGGGTGGATTTTATCAATTTTGAAGCAATGGGTGAAAAAGTACTGGTCTGGGCAGTGCAGGAGGAGGAAGTTGTGGTGGTTGGTAGCTTGTATGTTTACAGCTGGAAGTACTGTGTCATCTCCAGGGGTCAGCCAGCTCCTCTGTCACATCTCTGCAGGACACCTGATGTTATTTTCCCCTTGCAAACAAACCACATGGGAGTGCTGAACGAAAAGAAATTTCGTTTCCATTGGACACCTCTTGTCAGCTCCTTAATTTTGCCAGCATTTCCTCATTTTGGGTCTTACCAACTCAGCCCTACAGGGCTCAGCCTGTATGTTGTGGGCGACATGGCTGAGCAGGGCTGCCCTGGGGTGGAGGCAGCACCTCACAGAGAAGAGGCATTACTTTGCAGCCATAAAAGCTCCCCAAATGCTCCTACAGCACCTTGCCCCCAGCTCCCATGAGCTCCACAAGCCTCATGACAGGCAGTCCTACCTGTCAGCTCAATTCTTCCTGCTGGATAAAGCCTTCCTCCTCTCACAGCTACAAATGCCATGTCTGTGGGGTGGACTGCTCCCCCCAGTAGGAACCCATGGCATCCTGTGCACGCAGGAATCACTGCTGCATACTTGTGTTACATGAGCTCGTGACATGCTGGTAATTGTTTCTTGCCATCTAGCTTGGCTGCATCCTGCAAAATCACAGTGGTGCCTGGGGGAGAGAGGCTGCCAGCTCCACACTAGGCACTCCCAGCAGTAATAAAAACTCTGCCTCCTCTCCCTGGCCCCCCACACTCCGCCCCAGGATCACCCACCTGGTGGAGCAGCAGCTATGGGGACTCTCTGGAGTGCCAGCACACTGGATCCATCGGGAGAGAACCCAGCAGGGCTCCTGCTGCCTCTGGGGGTGGGTGTTAATGGCTGCAGAGAGCTTGGGACACAATCACCTGCCCAGGAGGGACCCGCTGCTCCCGTGACTCTGCCAGATGGAGCGGAGGAAACAGGGAAGGAGAAGGGCTCTCACTGCACTTTTGGGGGTCCTGGCCCACCGGGGGCTGAGGAAGCTTTGAGGCACAGCTGCCTTTGAACAAGGGGAGATGAGCTGTAATAAACACAAGGTTTTCAGGTTAGTCAGCAGTTGAAGGCTATGGGCCAGCCTGTTTGCGCTGGAATGATCCAAAATGGAAGGGTCCAAACCTCCATAAAATACTTCCTCAAGACCAGGAACAGCTTCTCTGTGTACGCTGGTGAGAGCTCTTCCCTCGCCACAGAGGTCTCAGTCTCTGGGGCTCATTTCCAGTTTTGCTGGAGTCATGGCCCTGTGGCCGAGGAGATCCAAGCACAGCATCCCACTGCTGGGAAAGGCGTGTGACAGTGAAGCCATGCTGCTGTGAATGCACTTAGCAGAAGGAGTGTTTTGTTCCCCCCAGATCCATGGGTTCCATGATGGCTGTGTCATCCAGTGATCAACAGCACTCAACAGAGTCCAGCCGTGCAGACATCTCTGTTCTGCTGAGCCAAAGCACAATTCAGATTCATACATAATCAGTTCTTTAGACATTAAAAAAAAAAAAAAAGTGCATTGAGAATGATTGATAAGAAAATGCCTGATTGTAATCAGCTAATTATTTTTCCATATGTTAAGCATTCGCTTGAGCTCTAATCATTATGAATACATTTTCAATTTATACTTTATCTCATTCAATGCTGGCAATTGCTAAGTTTGCACACCCTCCTAGTACAGTTCCAGCATTATTCAGAGCAGACCCTTGCTTGATGTCTTGTGGGCTAGAGAAATCCTGATCACTGGTCTGGTGTCTTGCAGCTTCCAGAAATGTCTAAAAAACAGCACCAGATGTTTCAGGATAAGCATTATGAACTACTCCTGTATGCAGGGTAGACTGTTCAGCTCTTGAAACATTCTGGGGACAAAAATGATATTTTGGAGAGTGGAGATGACAGTTATGAAGGAATTTATACTTCCTATTCGATTTCCCCAGAAAGCAAAGACTCCCTGAAAATCTGAATGTATCAGTAGTTTGTATGGGAAGCAACTGTTTAATGAAAGCATTCCTGAGCTGAAGAAAAGTAAGATGTGAGGATAATGGACTGCAGAAAAGCAGCAGCAACAGCCCCAGGGGAGCAGAGCAGTGAGTGTCTCTTGGGAAGAGAATCTGAAGGATAAAAGAGCTGTGAACAGCTCACAGCTGCCAAAAGGGATGATACTAAAGGCACAACAGCAAACTGTGCCTGTGCAGGGGAAAGCTCAGAAGCGTGGGAAGAGAGCACTGAGGCTGCATCAGGAACTCTTTTGAGGACCCAAAATCAGAAGCTGCAATCATACAAAAGGCAGAAAGAATAACCTTCAACTCATGAAAAGCCTCTAGATATCACACAGGCATGGGGAGCTGTCAGAGTTGAACCCCAAGATGACCATCCAGAAATTCAAAAGGCAAAAAGAAATGCATCCATAAGCATGTATGAAGAAGAACAAGGCAATAGTTCGAAGAGCTCAAATAGTATTTGATACACAAAGGGCCAAATAGTTAAAGGTTGCCTTTGTTTCAGTCCTCAAAACTTGACTAAAATAATTTTAATGAGAAGAAAGGAGCCCAGGGCAGAATCAGAAAAGAACAGCCTCAAAAATATTCAAATGAGTTAGCTCTGTCCTTGTCAGCACGTCCTAATGAACTTCAGAGGAAGCTGCAGGAACAGTGGCTGACCCATGAGCATTTCATCATCAGGAACTTGAGGAGGATGCAGGAGGTGCCAGGCGGCTGGGGAAATGCAAGCAGAGTACCGAGCTTTAGATATAATCTCTATCAGATAATGAAGGTAGGCACTGAGGATCAAGGAAACCAAGGGCAAATCAGCTTAACTGATTCATAGAAAGATACTGAATATTGTTTAGCTAGCAAATTGGTGAGCACAGAAGTATAACCAGATGTAATTTGGAAGGGTAATTGTGCTAGTGGCTAAGGAGGAAGCCATTAGTTTGATAGGCTGTGACTTGGGCAATGCTCTTGGTGCTTTGCCTTTGGATTCTCCTACCAGAGAAGCATGCTCTAGATTAAATAACTATAATGCAGGTGTACAGCCAATGGAGAAGCTGCATTCTCAGTAGTTGTGAGTGGTGTGCTGTAAACTGGAAACACATTTCAAGTAGAGAGTCTTTTGGACTCTGCTCTCTTCAATATTTTTATTAATGACTTAGATAATTAAATAGGATGTGCTTGGAAAGGCTGCAAGCACTTTGGAGGATCACATCAGTATTTGAAATTTGAAATTATCTTGGCAAATTGGAGGAATCCACAAGATGTAATGGAATAAAGAGAAGTGCAAAGCATTACCCTGAGGCATGAGAAATCAGAATCCCAAACACAAGCTGGACCAGGTGATCACACTGCTGAAGACAGCAATTCTATGACGTATCAGTTTATTTCATCAGGGAATCAAAAGGCAGGTGGGGTGTTACAGTGCTGATTCTTTACCTCTCTGGTCTGGGGACTGCACCCTGCTGGGGATTTCACTTGCAGAAAAAGGGGGATGAATTGAAGAGGTTCTCGAGATGATGAACAGGATTGAGGAGAAGAGGGACATTACCTTGTTCCCAGCCTGGTCAACTGTGAGGTTCACAACTCTCCTCCAAATCAGCCCTAGTATAGAGTCCTGTTGATGCAGGATTGAAAACAATCCTCCATTGTTTTCAATTACAAAACTACCTCTCCCTGCTCCTTGGTTCACCCTCTTCCCCATTTCCTGGAGAGCACAGGTCTGCAGCCTTGAGTGGCAGCCACAGGAAGATACAAGTATGCCAGGTTGTTCAAAGAACTTGTCATATTCAGCTGGAACTGACCTGGGCACAATGGTGAGGGATGCCAGACACTAGGTACCCCTTTCCAAGCCTGTATTTCCTGGAACAGATCCTTCTGGCTCTCTTTTCCTGCTTTATCATCAGCCACTTTCCTGCTCTTAGGTCAAGATAAAAGGTGACTAAGGATGGAGCAAATAGGGTAAGATTAAGGCAGAAAGATAAGTGTGGGCTGAGCTGGTGGAGCTTTGGAAACAAAAGTGGAGAAATTTGAGATTGTCACAAAAGATTAAAGAATGAACAGAAAGGGAGGGAAGGGTTTGTGTATGCAGTGATGTCAATGGAGAGAAAGCCTGGCAATGAAAGTATTATCTCCCAGAAAGCTTAGTTTACCTTGGCCTGAGTCACCACTGCTGTGGAAGCAAACATTAAGCTTTGATCACAGCTGCCATAATCTTCCCCTGACACCCAATAATGAAAGCAACAGAAACAGGCTGAATCATGGCAGCTGTCTGGCTGAGATGAAATTGCATTTGAAAAGGAAAACAAAAAGGCAAAGTCCTGCTGAAGGTGGAAACAAGAGGTGACAGGACAGGGCCTTTTTGAGAAGGTAACTGGCTGGAATGGACTGTGATTTTTCCTCCTGTAGATAATATGAGTGTCAGTGCAGGGGTGATGTGCCACCCACTGTCAGCAGAAGCCCTGTTTTGGTGGGTTTTTTACTGGCAAACAAGTGAAACAGTTCCTACCCCAAGAATTTACCTGTTTCTTTCAAGAAAATGCATGGCAAATGTTAGAATAAGAAGAAGGTTTATTAGAGGCTGAAAGTTCTGGGGAAAATGTCACTTGGCGGCAGAGGCTGACCATGTTCAGGAGTTCACTGCACATCATTTCTGGGAAACTGCTGCTCCAAAGTTACTTTAAATTGGAGGCTCACAGCCCCCGGGTTAATCTCACAGGATGGTGATGCGGCAACTGATCCCTGCTTCCCATCCAGAGACACGAACACAATTCCCTTGTTTCATCTGCCAATGTTCTTCCAACAGCCCTTCTGGCCCTTGGGCTGAGGACCTTTCTCTTGATCAGTTTTCTTATGAGCCCACTGACCCAATGCACCTCTGTCTCGTCTAATCCCAAGAGATTCCATCTTTCAGCAATTTTCAGATCAAGGAATTTCATCCAGTGCTGGTCCAGCCAGGTCTCTACATGAGAAAATGGGAATGAAAGCAGCACATCATCAGTGCCCACATTCCATGGGAGTTGCATTTCACCAGCACCACAGACTAGGAATTTCATGAATCAGGCAACAATCTGGACTAACAAGTTTTGTGTACAACTCACAGAAATTTTCCCTCTGAAGAGGATGCTTTTCACAGAGGATCCACTGAGAACAAATTTTGTGACACAGAAGAGGGTGAGATAAAATGGAGAGGAGTGGAAAGGACCAGGACACTCCCAGAATCCATCTGAAACTCTGATATAGACATTTCTGTGTTGACAACTGCACAAAGAGAGAACTTCACACCAACCTGCAATTTTACACACTTGCACAGAGGATTTTGCTTAAGGAATAATAGCTTCTAAAGGGACACCTCAGGTTGAATACAGTCCTTCCTGAAGGATTTCCCACTGAATTCTGGCCTTTAAATTGAAAATTTCACCTCTGTCAACAAGAATGATTCTTGAGGGAGGTTTTTTTTTGTTAGGGGACATACAGAGATGAATGTAGGAATTCCAATCTCATTTATCTGAGGCAGACAAAATTTGTTTCGATGAGAGCATTAAGCATCCTGCAGCTTGATATTAACGGATAGACTCTTGCTTACTCTTGGCACTCCCTCTTGTAAATGAATCACTATTACTTCCGCTTCCATGCCCACCCCTCCACTTGGTTCCTTCTTAATTTTACAGCTTCCTGAGCTTGACACTGGGAAATCGATAAGTAATTTAGAGCCCAGTAAATACAGATGAAAACAAGTTATTTTGTACTTTTATAAATATTTGGAAACCAAAACTATCTAAGAAAACAGCTGCTCTGTTGACTCAGCAACCCATCCATCAGCATCACACAGTTAATTGCATAAGATCATAAACATTTATAATTAGAAGGCAAACAAACAAGAATTTTATAAACAGCCCTCTTGAATCAGGCTGCGCATTAAATATTTGTGATAACGTAATTAAGAATAGATTTACAATCCTGGCTTGGTGTTTAATACATTGTAGAATGGATTTGATTCTATGGAGAATGTTCCACAGCCAAAGAGAAAACATTTGATTTCTCAAGCTCTTTTATCCCAGGCTTAAAGTGGTCTCTGAGAAACACTGGCTCTGTCATTGATCAGAGTGGAATTTCATTCATTACAGATCAGACAGCTCATTTAAATATATGTCTAATGTCCCTTGTCATGGGCTGATCCACTTCAGTCCTGCTTCAAAGCTCTGTCTCTGTGGCTGGATCTGCATACAGGCTTTCCCTTAGTCCTGCTTTTTATGGGTGATGCTTTGATCAGACCACGTCAGAATTCTCAACCATGTTTCAAAGCAGGGAGGAAAACCCACATTTTTCTATTATGACATCACATTTATGAAAAGCCAGCAGCACTGCAGGGTTACAGCTGTGCAGTCTCATTGGCCTGTGGGAACCAGAGGCTAGAGCTCTCATACTGTAGTGCCCTACGCCATTCCCTGTCCCAAAATAGTCAAATCTGCTTACAAGCTATCCAATGGAGTTACTTTTACAGCCAGTGAGTAGGCTCAGCACCCCATTTCAGTGAATGTGAGAATCCCCCTGAAGCTCATTTCTGATCAAGTCAGCAGGGCTCCTAGTTATGCTTAAAACCAGGGAGGCTGAGAACTCAATCCGTACTGAAGCAGTGATTTAAACACTCTAACATCAGATGCTGACCATAGGAAACCAAGTGGCTTCATCCCATCACTAAGTAATGGGGAGATCAAACCTAAGGATAAGATGACCTTCAGATATTTTGGGGTCTGATGAAGCACAGGTTTACTCTAGTAATTATCTGACTTCAGAAACTAGAACTATCTGGAAAAGGTAGGTGGTGGGTAAAGCTGTAGCATTTGATTAATTGGGAATAGCTGTAAATCACTTTATTCTGTGGTACCCATCATCTCTCTACACATTGTTGGTCAAGTCAGTCCCTTTGTTTAGTCATGGTTTTGATTCTTGCAAGTCTTTTGTTCTTGTATTTTTATGCAACAGAAAGGCAAAAGAGCTACTCTTCTTAGAAATGTTTTTGAAAATGATCCAGACCCAGAGTGGTGAAGCCACTATTATTAAGGACAATGAAGCCATCCCTGTGCTAACTCACCTGGTCCTACCTTCTGGCCTGGCTTCAGTTCTGTGGGACACAAAGGCACTTTCCTAAGAGACAGATAACTGCAAAGCAAGGACACTCAGACTCCCCTCATTCCACATAAATCCCATTCTCTATCAAAGCTTGTGAGATACATTACAGTGTGCCAGCTAAGCCAGTCTGCAGGAGATGTTGCAGCTTCCTTGAGCTTCAGTGGAGAAGAAGATCTGTGTTGCAGCCACTGCTAGACCTAGTGCTTCCAAAGGGTCTAAGCAGAGTCTGGCAACTCCAATAATAACAGCAGAGCTTGATACTGAAGTACTGTAATCATCCAAGCAACTAAAATTATTCGATTCTTTAGTCCTCTTGCAAGGGTGGGGAGGATGATGGAGACAGCTAAGAAATAACTGCTGGGTTACTGAAGGGCCTGAGCTGCTCCTTCTCTTATGGACACCGAGACCATTAGCAGTGCAGTGTCCTACAGCCCAGAGCCGTCCCCAGACATCAGCTCCGTGCATTTGGGGGGGGCAGCAGGACACTGGCACTGCCTGCAGACTCTGCACACACTGGGAGCTCCTCTGCCCTCTCTGTCAAGCATGCTGAGCTCCCTCTTGAAAGGAGGCAGTGACATTGGATGAGGTACCTGCTCTGCAGGTGAGCAAACCTTTGCCTTGGATAACAAACTGCTTACAGGTATAGACAGACTTTTACTTTGCCTTGGATAACAAACTACTTACGGGTATAGACAGACTTTTTTTTCCCCTCAGTTGCTGCCCCTGGCCTCCACATGTGTGTCTGCTGTGCTGGTGTGTGTGTGGGGAGAGACAGGGGCTGTGCACACACACGGCGCTGGTGCAGCAGCCGTCACTGCCACGTCAGCTCCAGTTACACCCCCTCCAAACACACGCCTGAGCTCGGTGAATCATGCCTATGCAGCATGCAAAATTAGCCCAGCGAGAGATAAACCTTGGGCATTTGTTGGTAAACAGATACTCTTTTGCTGTAAGAGCATAACTCACTGTGCTCCATTTACAATCCATTTATCGATGGCTGAGATAAAACTGTAATCCCGTTAATTCAGGGAAAAAGGGATCCAGCAGAGGAGGAACACCAGTGCTCTGCCTGTTGGTAATTAAAATACAGGATTTATCATTGAAAAACCACTGGCTGAAGGAGAGCTGAGTTTAACCAGCTAACTGGGGGAAGACGCTGGGGTAGTTTTGTGGTTCTTTCTAAAGTTTTGTTTGTGTTTTATGTTTATTTCTTTCCCCCTTCCCTCCAGGTCTAATAATACACGAAGGGCCCTCGGTTTACCGGATTTTTAAACGGTGGCAGGCGGTCAATCAGCAGTGGAAAGTGCTGAACTATGACAAAACAAAGGACATGGAGGAGCAAAAAACAGGGACCAGGACAAATCAGCGCCCCTCCTCCCAAACCACCCACTCGTCCTCCACTGGTGGTACAGCCACTAACTCCGCTCCAGCCGACAGCGGGGCACGGGCTGCCGGCCATGCCACAGGCACCCTCTCTGACCACCACTGTGCTTATACCATCCTGCATATACTCAGCCACCTGAGGCCTCACGAACAGAGGAGTCAGTCTAGTAGTAACAGAGAGCTCGTCATGAGAGTCACGACGGTCTGAGCCGAGGAATTCAGGAGGCCTTAACATGAAGCGGAGGAGACAAAGAACTCATAAAGCAGAGGAGCATGGTGTGCCTTTTTCTTTCTCTTTCCTTTTGTTTTTTCTTTTTTTTTTTTCTCTCCTTTTCTTTTTTCAGTAACTGCACAAGATATAAGAGGCGGCACCTGGCCAGCTGAGGAAAAAAGCAGGTGGAGGGAGAGCTGCACACTCATGCTAAAGAGGTTAATGTTTTCCAGCCTGTTTAAAAAAAAGAAAAAAAAAAAAGAAAAAAAATAACAACACAAATCACAAAAAAACCAACAAAACAAGTGCAATACAGACTACAAACTGAGTAGGCAGAGTTCTGGGGAAGCAGAGGAACAGACGGTTTAGCATGTCTTACAAATCCTATTACCTGGAATAGGTAACTCTCTGTGCACACCCCCCGTACACACACGCACACGCACACAAACACACACATAGTGTGAGATTTATGAAAACGTGGAAAGGAACGAAATATTTGGAGTGCTTTTATTTTCCAGACTCCGATTTACCAGGGCTATGAGTTGTTTTGTTTCATGAGTCACTGGAGCCTTGTTTGATTTACAATGGGGTACCTAAAGTGAAATGGCTGGGGATTTTTCAGTATTGATTTACAGAAGAGAGATTGAATCATTTCACTAAGAAAATCTCAACAAAATCCAGGCATACCCAAATTTCACCAAAAAGCCTGTTTTTTTCATAATGTTCCTGACACGGGGTTTGTGAGGGTAGAACTGGGAGGGGGGAGGGCGCTCCATGACCTTTATTCGACGTATAGGCATTTTTGGCAAATTTTGTACAAACGTTCCGCAGGTGTTTCAAGCACAAGTACTGGTGTGATTCATGCCTTCATAACCCCAAATCCAGCATCCAAACCTTGCCACCCACACACATCATTTTCCATGCAGATATTCCAGGTTAATTTCCTTCCATTTTATCCCAATCACAAGAAGCTGACCCATCTTTGGTGGGTTTCTGCTCCCTTGCTGATTCTGACACTCATGCATTTAGAAATGTACTTTTTTTTTGGTGTCTGTATCCCTGCTGCTCGATTTGCAACAGTCTCACTCAGTCTTGTAGGCTGATCCTTTCACATCCAGTCTGTTACTTTATTACAGAGTCTATTCCATTCAATCATCCAAAAGAGAGTTAGTCTGAAGAGGGAGCACAGTTGCTGACTGACTGTGTAGCACTTCTAATAAGCCTCCTTCTCTGGGATATATCCTCGAAGGTATTGGTTGCTCTTCAGGAACATTCTCTTTCAATGCACAATGGCTGAATCATTTGTGGATATTAAAGGGACACTGTCAAGTACTTTTTAAATAGTTTTTAGGGTTCGGGCTTTTTTTACTCTCCATTGTTTGTAATATTCTCTTACAAGCTTGAAAATAAAATTTCTTTCCCTACCGATTTTGTCCTTTTCCATTTGGGCATGTATGGTTCTCTCCACTCACCCCATTCCTTTCACCATCCCTGCCCTTCTCCTCCCCAGCTTTCTTCTGTGACAGGAGGAAATCCGTATTTCTGATTTCCTGCTGACTGTCCTCATTCCATGGCGGGTATGTCCCAACTCTATGGGGTTGAGTTATTTTGCACCTGCCACAAAGGAAGCATAAGAGCAGGAAACCTAAAAATACGGAGATTAGTTAATTGAGGAGCAAAAGCTCATCTATCCCAAAGCAGTGACCCCATAGTGATCAAGCCTGAACCCAGCTCCCCCCAAAATCAAGATAAAGACTTCAGCCAAACTGCATACATTTAGCAGCAGTGCCAAGCAACGTTGTGTGATGGCTGAATGCAGCTGCCCTCCTTCATCATACCAGCACTTCTCGCAGCTTCTGTGGAGACAGGGAAAATGTGGGCTACCAGCTCCTCTGGCTGCCAGGCTGCCACAGGTCAGGTGTTTCTGGACTGGAGAAGGTGTCAGACTTCAGCCTCTGTGTTTGAACACGGCAGCCATTCTGCAACATTGAAGATGGAGGTTAGCAGCTTAAGGCAAGGTTGTATTTTTCACCTTGATTACTTGACAGTGTCCCTTTAAATATCAGAATGCAACAGAACAGGTACTTCTCTGGCAGAGAATGTGGGAGATGGAACACTGTCCAAGAAAGTCAACTTACTGAGGACCAGTGTGAAACAGCATGGTTTCTGAGGCCACTGTACCTTTATCTGACCAGATTTATATCTACCAAAGAGTGCTTTCGGCAGAGGGGAGAAAATAGGTGGTGGTGGGCAGAGGGAGAGGGAAGGGGCAGTTCCATTCATCTCTGAAAGTAGCTATCCCCAGAGGGAAGGTGTTACAATAAGCAATCTCTGGAAGAACTGCTTCAGTAGAGAGAAACCTGGCCAAAGCAAGCAATCACAGCAGCCTCTCACCCCTATGCCTGTTCTGGAAGCTGTCCTCATTCCAAGAGATGAGTAATTATAGTGTTTTTGGGAAGGGGGAAGCATACACAGATGAAGGGACAGCTGTCACCCATGATATCGTTTCCCTCCCTGCCCTCCACTCATTTAATATGGAGAAGTCAAATTGCTTTAATTTGGCTAACAGATAAAATTTTATGAGGTCAGAAGCACAACTTGCTTTGAAAGAGTGGTGTACTCTGAGCACACAGGACTCTGCATACTCTCACTCCAGCTCTGCCACTGACTCTGTAGCCTTGGGCTGTTTGGCTCAGTCCCCCCTCCACGCAAAGGGGGAATAACAATACGTACCTACCTCACAGGGGTGTTGTGAGAATCCACGTTGGTAAAGCCTGTTGAAGTGCTAAGTCTACCACCGGTAGCCACCAAGTGTGTGGTGGGGGTGAGCAGCGCTGCCCTTTTGCTGGTTACAGTGTGAATCCCAGCGGGAGTCCCATCGGCCTTCTCCTGCTCGCAGGCCCTCCTCCATCTGAAGCGAAGGCTGTCGTCCGAGTGCCCTCTCCTCCATTGCATGACATTTTAAGCGGCTGTGAGGTGCAGGGTAGTGACAGACATGAAGTCCTACTTGACCAGGGATTTGCTACAACGTTTTCTATATCTGTGGGGTTTGTTGGTTTGTTTTTTCCATATATTGTGCTTAGAAATAAACTTTCCACTTAGGGCTGGCGGTTTGGGGTCTATTCTGTTGCATGGCAATGTATACAAGTCTTATTGTCCGTCTTACTGTGCAAATGATCCCACAGCCCAGTTTCAGAGATGGGCATGGTCTGAGCCTTTTCACAGCGGCATAAGACTCAAAAGCCTGTCTAGACTGTTTAATATTTAAACAACACTATGAACTTGTCAATTGTATGTGTTCTGTGCAATACGAAGCATGTCATTAGCTGGCTTGATGGGCAGAGGGGCTAAAGGAAGGTCAAAACTTGTTCATAGAGCTTCATACATGTGCCAGCATGGAGCCAAAGGGCTGCCACCAGCAAAGCAAACTCGGGGAAGCCATTGGAAACTGTTTTCATAACAGTTTATTCCAGAACAAGGTACTTCTGAGTTTACGAACTTCTAGGCTGCCAGCCTGAGAGAACAAGTGCAAATTTAGTATGGGGGTTGGGGTTTTGAATTCCCTTTTTCTTTCCTCCCCAAAGTTTTGATGGCATAAATGCTGATGAGGATCTCTTCCTCCCATAGCACAGTTCTCTCATCTCCCACAATCTCCTTGTGCCGTCCCCTTTGTGCTACTATGCAGGACTTTCAAAGGTGCAAATGGAGACAGTACGCTCCCGAGACATGAAAAATAAGTTGTGTATTGGTGATTCTAGCAGATAGAAGAGATGGGGCAGAGCCATGATACAGGGGCATCTCTTCTTCCCCATGTCTTTCTTCTGGTCTTGTCTGCTGGGTCCCTGAAGAGACGTTCCCTGTACTTTGTTTAAAAGCTGTCATGTCATCTTCCACTGACAAACAAAGCTTGCAGAGCTTGGCAGCTGTTTCTCCCAGCGGAGAAAATTCTGGGTCCTATCACTGTGGAGACCCCTCAGTTCTTGGGCTTTGTGGTCCTCCAGCATTGTTTGGGGGTGGTTGGTGTGGAGGACAGTGTTCAGCCACCATCAGAAATTGTTTGTGTATGGTCCTGCTCAATCTCATGATTTCTGCCAGTCCCCTGATTTTCTGTCAGCTTTGACAGGTCCTTCTGGTAATGCTTTTCTGGTTATGCTCTTCAGAGGTGTTTGCTCTGTGTCAGTTGCCAATGCTGTTCTTGCCTACTGAAACATCAGTGCTGGCCTCCAGCTTCCACAGCTCTTCCATTCTTGCCATCCTGTCTCTTGGTAAATACTCACTGCCAAGTTCAAACCCTCTTCCTCTGTGCCTGCAAGGGGTCGAGCACATGCACTAACCCAAGGGTTGTCAGAGAAGGTAGGGACCATTAAGAGTCTGTATCAATAAGTCAAACTCTATAACCATCAGTCTTTGATATGTATTTACTTTGCCAATCTCAGTGCCTGCTGTTAATTGGTTGCTACAAACAAGCCACTAATGCTGGCAAAACCCATACACCCAGCTCACACTTGATTTCCAGTTTAAAATGTAAGAAATTATGGGCTGTTTTTCAACTAAATTGGGTGTGTTCCCTGTTGTGGTTTCCCAAGCAAGGTGGTGACGAGGTCCTTGTTTTACCTTACTATGATGGGATGGATGACCCAAGGAAAGAGGAGGTCATCAGGCTTAGATTTGAGTCAAGACCAGCTATCCTGTTTTCACTCAGGAGACAGGAAAATACTACTCATGCCAGGTTCCTGGCCCTTCTCAAAGCCCTTGATGTGGCAGCAGTAAAACACTAGAATCAGTGGCTGTAGCTGGAGGACAGTTTTGAAGACTTTCCAGTTTTGAAGACCATCCTCTGTCCACAAGTGGTGGTCAGTCATTCAAGCATCCTCTCTTTGTTTTCCTTTAGAGGAAAAGACTGTTTTGACTTAGCAAAGCACTGCTGCTCTTCAGTGTAGGATGAGGCTGCACCATTAGCACTTCCAACCTGTGGTTCATCCACCAGGATTCCTGCCCATCTCTTTGTGAGAGCACATGGTCAGAAGACCTCTTACTTCCTCTTACTCTTTTATGTTCATCAAGCACTTGGAGGAGAATCAGCCATGCAACTGCCTTAGTGACTACTGGCTGAGTACCCTGATCTCCCCTCCCCTGTCACCTCCCCTGTGACTGCTCCTTCTCATTCCTGAGGCAACAGATGCCTCATGCTCTCTGCCATCCCTAGACTCTGGCCCTGAAGATCTCCTGAGCACACAGAATTCCTCCCAGACTAGTTTTTAGGTCTTCTGCATCCTTCATGTTTCCAGACAGGCAAATTCATTCCATTGGTAAACTCGAATCCTGAGAGGACAAGCAAGTGTAGGAGCCTGTTGCATTGACCTTCACCATTTCTTACATGTTGAAGGAAATACAGTGAAAACACCAATTGGTTTCCTTCCTTTGGCAGCAATGGAGCAGTGGCTCTAGGAACATTTCCCTCAATATTGCAAGTCTGACATGCAGCAGTTACTGCAGGCAGTCTTTGATCTCACATCTATCATGTTGGATGCAAGGAGAGCAGAATCCGACGGTTCTGTGCTGTTTACATAAACATCAAAAACTATCTTAGTTCATTATTCAAATTACCTCCAGGTCAGTGGGTGAATTTCTCCTTTGATGAAAGAATGATGTTTTCTCTTCCAGAACTGGAATTGCAAGATAAAATATATGTAAACATATATATATATTTATAAATGTTATCCTGAAAACATAGAGAAGAGAAAAAACGCTAAATAAACCTGAAAGAACACTTGATTTTTGAATAAGTCTTGACAGGAGCTAGGGAGTTGCTGTGTGGAAAATGCAACATAGGGTTTGACTTCAGGCAAAGAAAAGACAGAAAAGGGAGATGCTTTTATGCTACTTTTGGCCTATCTTTTGTTCATGCTCATTATTGTATAGCATTTAGTTAAGACAGAAGTATGTGGAAAACAGACACTTAGCTCCAGCAGCAAGAAACAGACTGAAGGGCCCTCAAACTTATCTGAGCCATACTCAAACAAGCACAATGATGCAAAAGCACAAACACCTGCCATCACAACAGTTTGAGAAGAGATAGATTTCTGAATGGGATGAGAACTAAGACAGAAATTCTTTTCCAGGCCACATTTTCAGTATTTTTCCCATATTTCTTATTTTAAAATGTTTTTTAAAAAGGAAAATTAAAAAGGAGGGTTCTGATACCCAAGTCTTAAAGAAGTAATAGTAGAGAAGAGGTACTAATGGAAGATGCTCCTTTATGTGTTATGTTATGCATCAAGATGTGCTTTACCAAACAGAATTAGGACGTAACATTCAGTTCCCCGATTTTGGGCAGCTGATATAGATGATTATATTAATAATCACAACAATTGCACATGCCCATCATGGCCCTGCAAGTGACCTGTCTCATCCTTTCACAGCTTAAATTGGTGAGAGAGCTACTCTGATCTTTGGCCTTCATCACAGGAGAGCTTTCCTTCAACATCCAGCCTGCCACACTTCTCTGGGAGTTTTTCTACTACACTTTACAGAGGTTCTTTTTCCTATATGGATGAACAGACTTCTAACTAACCCACCTGATCTTATTTTCCAGCTAGAGAGACAAAAATTAATGTTCTCTGACCAGCTGATCTCAGTACCTATGTTCTTATGAGATTATATTCCCCCTCCCATTTCACTCACTACTCCATAATCCTCACTTTCCTTTGGAAAGGGGTGATTCATTACTACCAGATGGTAGAACATCTCTCTGAGATGGGAGTCTGGACAGCCCTTCTACTCCTTGATAACAGGCATACAAACCTTCCTCCTACCCCTTTAGACTAATGTGGTCAGCAGAACCCTTTTTCATGGAGTTTCACTTCTTGATCCAGAAGAGCAACTGCTTTGAAGCATCTCCTTCATTGCTATCAAGCTGTGGGATAATGGCATGGGGAATCTTTTGTTTCTTAGCCTCAGGGTGACTACCATGGATGATGTACCTGAGCCAAAAGCACAGTGTGGACAAAGCACTTGTATTTTAGAGGGTGGTAAACCTGGGTGAGGCTTACTCTGATGACAGGAGAGCAAGAATCTTTGTCAGTTTTATACAGTAGCAAATCAAAATGGCCTTGTTCCCTCCTGTTTTTAGCTCATATATATCAGCTCTCCATTATAAACAAGCCCTTTTGTAGGCAGTGCAGGCCAGGCCTGGGGAGGCAATCTTCCTCATTCCAGAAGCACAACCAGCCCATAGCTATGCATCAACCCCTTCAGGACTTTCACCCCTGAGAGGCTGAGTGCAAGAATGGAGGTAGCTAGCAGGGATGGCAAAAACACTTCCCTGGATCTTCATCCCCAGTGGGCAAATTTTGTATTTCTACGTGTGAGTCCCCTTTGAAATCACTTCTAAGGCCTCCTTCATTGCTACAGGGTCTGCCCAGGAGAGGAAGCAGTGTCTCTGCATGGATCCCCAGGTCTGTTGCTGAGGCCCTCGTTCAGGCTTGCAAGAAATCACTAGTTCACTGGGGGTTGAGATGAGTCAATGGTGTGTCCATGCAGAAATACTCTCTTTGAGACTACTACGAAGATGTCTGTGGGGCTGGGAGGGAGAGGGAGGTTTTGTCCAGGGCAGGAAGCACGGGGAAGGGAAGGCTGCAATGTAAGAAAAAATCAGCCACAAGGGAGGGGTTGACTAAGAGGAATGACCATGTCGACTGTGTTACTGTCCCGTCATTCTCCTGAACCCAGAATGGAAACTTCCAAGTGCTCTTCATGAGCTTACGTTTATTAGAAAACTATTCCTGGGTGTTCAAGATTGTTTTCTAATGAAAATATACATAATAAAAAAAGAAAATTCATGACTCTTGGTAATCATTTCCTTTCCTCTCTTCACTCGTAACACATTGTGAAATTCACTTTCTTTCTCGTTTGTTTGCTACAAATAAAAGCTCTTTCTTTCTGGTCATAATCCACACACAGTCTTAGACAGTAAACTTTCATCTTCGCTTTACATGTCAGAGGCCAAGACTTCACATAAAGAGATTTAAACAACATTGCAGGGCGCAATGCATAGCACAATGTGTTAGCACTTTGACTTATCATTTGTTTACGGCATTAAATAGCAAAAATCATTTATCAAACATCACTATAAGCTTTCTGTGTAGTGTCTTCCCTATGCTCAAGAGAGAAGCTTGAGACAACCATGGTAAGTACATGCAGCTGTTTTCAGAGTACCCACCCTGATGTGCTGTGTCCTTCCCAGGGACTGTACAGAACTGCCCTCAACAGAGGACATCTGCTGTCCAAGCCGTGCTGGAGTCAACCTCTGCTCCAGGGCTGTATCTCCTACAGATTGCTGTGGGAACACCAAGGCACAGGGAATGCTCAGAGCAAGCATGCACAGGGGAAGGGAGGACAGTGGAAGCAATCATCAGTGACATGGTCGGAAGGGGATGGTAAAGAGCTAGGCTAGATCCACACCTCCTCTCCTGAGTGTACGTGGCAGCCAAGCTGTACCCCAGGATATCTTTTGAGGCTGCCCCTTGTTTCTGAGGTGCCTGCTGAATGCCTACAGCATCACTTGTCAAGGTGATGTGCCCAGAAGCCCAGTGTCATCAGCCACACAGACTTCCTATCTCAGGAGGAAAGCAGGGGCAGTGTTTCACCAGAAGATGGTCACAAGAAGCTCTGAAAACTCTACTTGTGCCAAAAGATCACAGAACTTTCCCATGCTTGCACATGTGAGGATACTGCTCTGGAGGGTTAGGCAGAGTCTGTTCCTCATCCTTCCCCTGGAACCAGATAAGTCCTTTTCTTCTCTCACTTTTTTTTTTTTTTAAATAAATATAGGTCTATTCCAGTAAGTCTATTGAAATGCAGAGAGGGACAGAGAGGGAGAAAGGAACAAATGGAGAAAAGGAAGTGGGCAGTACACAGAGGTGCTTGTAAAGAAACAGCTGTGCTAATCAGAAATGGGATAAAAAAGAAGGAATATGGCAGTGGGAGCAGGGATAGGACTGGTAGAGAGAAGGAAGATAAGTGGTTTGAAAAGGCTGGTGGCAACTATTAATTACTGCAGCAATAACACCGATGGGATAAAGAGGACAAGACAGGCCCTAGAGGATCCTCAGGGAAATGAGGAAGGAGCCATGAAACATGGGCAGACTGGACTTCAAGGAGCCCTCTCCAACCAGCCTTTCTATGAGTGCAGTACCAAAACTGGTTCTTTCACAGACTGCAGCCTGGAAAACAACCTTCATACTAGACCATATCCCCTGATTAACAAAAACCTGCATCACCCAGGCTAGACAAACACAAATTACTGCACACATCATCTTACCTCTAACCCAATTATTCTTAATAAAATGTATTACTCCTAATTCAAGGTAGCCTCCAAGGGCCAGTTTCATTCAGTACACACAGCTACATTGCTAAAAATGATCATGTGCCCTGCACCTGCTCAGACCAAAAGTAATTTCCTACACCAGCCAACCGCAGCTCTGCTGAAATGTAGCAGCTGTAACACACTGTGGTCTTTGCCAGCTCAGTGGATTTCTAGAGAACAGGGATACTGAAACACTGGGTTGCTCTACAGAGATGTAAGGTAGTCTGTGTAACTTGGAGGCTTGAGTGATATTGCAGCCTGGATTCCCTCACACACAGGCAGGAATGTTGCCAAAACACTCAGATCTGAGCTCAAGCTGCAAAATTCACAGCAGAATTGCAAAAAATCACAGGCTTGAGAGTAAAAAGCCTTTGAGGCAAGGTGATGGCAGGAAGATGTTTTAACCCCTGGGAACATAAAGAATTTTGGTTTAGAAATGGAGGGAGATTTCAAAACCTAAACTACAATGAATTTAGGTATAATCTGAATGGGAATATATTTATGTGAATCTTAAAGAGAAAATAATCTGGTTTGAGAATTTCAAGCAGCAGGTCAGTGCCTCTCATCCAGAAGTTACTGGCCACTTCTAGAGGCAATACAACAGCTGTCCACTCTATGGCCAGAGAATGCCAATCTCTGAAGAAGATGGCAAACAACTGTGCAATTAAGTGGTAAAATTCCCAATGTAATATAACTGTATCAGACAACAAGTTTATTAATTTTAAATGAGATCACCTAAGGGGCTGACATAAACCTGACTGAAATCAGCAGGATTTTTCCTCAGGCTTGAGTGGGCACATAAGATCAGGGCTGTGCCCTTAGGGCATTTTGTTCTCTCAGCTCCTCAGTACTCAGTATTTGTCTGGTTTTGCAGTCCTTAAGCAAGAGCACAGGAGAGCAGTTAGTGATCAGCTCTGCAAGATCAACTGAGCCTGTCTTGCTGCAGGATTTGTAAAAATTACTGTTTTTACTGTACAACCTCCAAACCCCTCCCCCCCGCCACGTCTCCCATTTAATTAATAGCCTTTAATTTTAAAGCATCACGTTTGCAAAAAACAACTTGTGTGACTGTGCACTCCTATGTCCAGTCCCTCCAATGTGTGTGAGTATGTGCCTGTGTGGGGAGGCCCTGCTCAGGCCCATGAACTGGCACCAGCCGAAGGGGAAACACAGTTAGGTACCTGTGCCTGCAGGGGAAAAGAGCCTCTTCACAGAGAGTTATGGTAGATCAGCTGAAATGTGAGTTCTTACCAAGGCTGGTTACATTTGTAAACAAGGCCTCACATCTTCAAAAATAGCCAAAAGTAGCCCCATGCATCCAGGCAAGGCACAGTCACAGAGTTGCACACGTTAGAATAATTAAATTATTCCACTCACTCTCATTTCAGGTTTAGCTGGGAGCAACAAGCACTGATTACTTAATGTAAACTGTGCTCTTGTATTTAATAATAAATAACATTATATTAAATAACAAAAGACATCCATAAACTCACTTATTTTATATCCTTTTTTTTTTATGCCCAAGCCTTCTCTAATTTGTGAATGCTCTGAAGGTTATTGCATCACTAAAGCCTTATCAAACTTTGGAGCAGTCTCAGGTCAGATCATAATGGATCATTTTCAAAGCTATAATTGGTGTACAGGGAAGAAAATCATTTCACTGGAGTGCCACTTTCACATACAATCCATGTGTTTGTCTTTACTATTCAGATAAGGTTTCTTGGTGGTGAAAGATGCCAGATTTGGATCTGTGTCTGTTAACAGCACATGGAGTGACCCTCAAAGCTCTCTCTGTCCTCAATCTCCAGTAACCACCTCTGCGAGCTGAGCAATGCTTAAGGCCATCTATTTCCACCTGCCTTTGTACGTATTTAATGTAGTCATCTACAGCTACAGCTCACCCAAATTTATACATCTAAAGGCCACTTGTCAAATTCTAAGCTTCCTTTGTAATCATCAGAGAAAAATAGGTGCCTCCTAGGAATTATTCATCCCGATTGTATTCAGCAGCAAACTGCCTACACAGTTGTCTAGTATGATTTGAGATGCTTGACTGGCCTCCACTGTCTCAATTTTAAATTGACACCTATCTCTAAAGTTGGGAAAAAAGCACCCCTCCTGTTTTGCATGTACTGGGTATCCAGCAGTTGCATCAATCATCTTTCCTCTGACTTTATTAATGTGAGGGAGCAAGTCAGGCTGCCCTGGCTGAATTCAAGATATGGTCCCCAAAGCAGTTGTTTCTTCACTTATCTTACTGAAAAAGGGAGAAGGAACCTGTGGCAGCTCTGAGGTTCTCCTACTGTCCACAGTCAGTATAAGACTTCAGCTACCAAACCTCTCAGCCCTGCAGTTAATTGTGCTTAGGGTCTACAGCTCATTACATCTGTTGTTTGCAACCTGCCTCCTATTCTCAACTTCTGCTCTGAATTAGCAAAAAGCACTAAATACTGTTCAACTTTCCTTAAAATTAAAAAAAAAAACACTTTCTAGGCCAATTTAGGCCTTCAAATTACTGTTACCTCCTGAAAATTCAGGCCTGAATTTCTAAACTCTCAGGGGAAACCCAGCATTTTTAAACAGAAAATGCTTCAAGGCTGTGGATGAAGCCTAGCAAAAAGTTGTTCTCTAAACAGCAAGGCAGGTAGTCCTATGCCTGTCACCATTTGTGACTCTCATCATTAGAGCAAATCTTGTAACAGAAGAATCTTTCAGAGCTTTGGGGAACTGTTTGTTTTCTTGGTTAAAGCCTGCAAAAAATCCTGAGAAAAACAGAGAAGGAAAGGTAGAAAGAGGCTGAGTACCCAGGCAAAATGGAGCAAGTAAAGCCATCATAGCAAACAAGCTGGCCTGATGGAAAGCACAGCCTCATGCTAAAGGATAGCCCCTGGATTAGAAATCACACCTGAAAATGTTTAACTAAGGCATTTGCCAAAGCAAACAGGGAGAGGCACGTGGAGGTGTGTTGAGAGTTTAAAATACTATTTGCAAGGTTGAAGGAAATCAAAGGCTCAACAAGCCAAAGCTGCTGGTGCCCATTAAATTTTCCAAAGTAACAAATCTGTGGAAGGGAATCGCTCATGATCTCACACAAGGCACTGGTGTTTTCAGGGAGAGCTCTGCACCCAGGAGACATCCCTCGGACTGCCTTTCTCAGCTACCCAAACAGCAATGCTCCCCTCCCGTCACTTGCCCTGCAGCCTTTCTCAGCCTCCCACTCTGGAAAGCCAAGACGTGCTGTTCTCCTGCAGGGCAGGAGCAGAGGTCACTGACCTCCCATCCCCACCAGCAAGTGGAGCATGGGCTGAGCTCACAAGCACTGGCACTGATGGGATCAGCCCTGACCTGCATGTGCACATCAAAGGGTACCAGCAACCCTGTTCCTTGCCACGGACTTGTTTTGAACACATCATGTTACACTAAAACTACAGCCCAGGAGGCATTTGAAACGTTCACAGTACACTCTCAGCACTCGGTTTCTGAATATGTGTAAGAAAAATCCCACTACTTTACCTCTCCAGAAAAAAAAAATCCACTGTTGTTTTTGACATTTGTCTCCACAATTCTTCTACACTTTTCTCTGCCTTGTGGTGGTGGTGGTATTTGCTGCTGTTACTGAGATGCACGAGATTATGCAACTGTCTAGCATTTTGATTTAATCAGCTAGGGGAAAAAAACCTGCTCCAAATTCTATTAATAACTACTAGCCAGCTCCCTCCTTCCTTCCCTCTCCAAATTCCCATGGAAGGAGGATCACAGGCAGATCCCTGCAAGCAGAAACTCGCAGCCTGACTGGATCAATAACATCCATAGTGCCAGGAATCTGCTATGAATTCTGGGTAATTAATCTGCCAGGGAAAGACAATCTTAATTAAGAACAGCCAAGCTGTTCTTTTCCCAAACCTTTTGCTTAATAAAGTCACAGTATTGGTTTGGCTGAGGATTTTTGTCTAAATTTTAATGGTTTTTTTTGTTCCTAACAAATGTTTTGAAAGCAATCATGCAGGCAGCAGTAAAGTCTTCACACAACAGTCGGAGATACAAACTCTTTACCTCCTTGACACCACATTAAAGGTGAATGATGTTATCATTTAAGATGCCTCAGTGCTGGGGACAAGCAGTGGCTTCACAGCTGGGATGGACAGTGCCGTGGAGAAGTTGCCTCCATCCTCATGTAAGGGGCCACAGCTGAGATAAAGCTGTGACCTTCCCCCCACTTCTTAGGAGAGCATCCAGGACAAAAGGTTCCCTCAGAGGACCAAAATCTCTGCTTTTTCACATCCCTTTCAGGCAATCTGGGAAATACCATTGCAGACATATCAGGCTGCAAGCAGCCATTTGTACAGGTCACTCCAAAGTTCCTGAAGCAGATGCTATCATGAGACAGTCAGAAATCCTCCCAGGCATCACATGATGATTTAGGAGGAGTACTGGTTATATTTCAGATACACAGAATTTTAGTTCTTTGCTCTTTTGCTTCTGGTTCTTCAAACTCTTCATTTCATGTATATTTATAGCAACACTTACTCCAGCATGCTCAGGACCTTTTCTTGGTGTCGATGTCAATTGGTACAGACTCAGCCAAGCCCAAACTCTTAGTTCTCAGGGCAAAAAAGGCCAAATGGTGGCCACATCCAAACTGTCTATTGCTCCTGACCTGTGTTAACTCCTGAACCTTGCTGGGTACCCTCATGCAGACAGCTTGGGCCAAAAACATGTCAAAAGCTGTGTTAACAACTCACCAAGATTAATCTGGGAGTGTTTCCTGATGACGATGTCTCAAACGACCTTGGTGGGGCATATTCAGAAAGACCCAAGAAACTCCTGAGCTGGCACTATACCCCAGCAAGGACTTGGTCAGCTGCAAGCAAAACCTTCCTGATGCAATTTGCACATCCAGTTTTGAGGGCCTAAAAAGGTGTGTTCTTGAGACTTTCAAAGGGATCTCATCTTTGCAGGCCAGACTCTATTGACCTGTCTGAAGCCAAGGAGGGCCTCCATATTTATTGGCAAAAATCAGCTTTTTCCCTAATGGTATCCTGGACACAGGGTAATTACAGTAAAGACTGATGAAAATCATTTAACTCCTACTGTGGGGACAGCATCATGACAGCTAGATTAAAGATGTCCTTTATAAACCGTCGCAGAGCAAGAGAGCACGATAATGAATGAGTTAATTACACCAGCATTTGAGGCTGATACTACCCATCTGCTGCTTTGATTAATTAAAACTCTGATGGACAACAATGGGGCCCTTCTCAGGTCTGAAAGCAATTAATTGCCAAAGTCCTCAATAAATCTAACAGCATCACTAACTGAACTGGCAGAGGAGTCCACTTTGAACAGCCTCAGAACAGAGGCAGCAGAGCATATCAGGGAGTTTGCAGCATCCCCAACATGATGCATTAATCATTTGGTGTCACTGGGAGCTGGGACCTAGTAATTTTAACTTCTTGTTTAATCACCTCTCTCCCCTTTTCTTTCCTCTCAACCTCAGAAGGGGCAGTCTCAGTAAAGGACATGAACTGTTGAAGAAATTAAGGAGGCTTTGGCCCTTTTTGTCCTTTGTCCAGATTGTCCAAGCTGTAAATGAATGGGTTACATTTTTGCTCTTTAGTGTCTGTGCTCCTTGGACTAGTTGAAACCAGTCCTGACAAAGAGGGATTTTGGAAATTAAATGGGAAGCCGAATTCTTCCAATGCTTCCTGTGTCCATCAATCAAAGAATGACAACAATCAGCAGCAGTTGCTCAGAAAGTGGTGGCAAATTGGGCACCTGTGGGCAGGTCATGGAAAGACTCTGTAAAACCAGACACAAACTGTGTGTTCTGAATCCATCAGAGAAAAGAGATGGCATGACAGAACCATAGAATGTCCTAAGAAGGAAGGGAACACAAGGATCATCAAGTCCAACAAGATGAAGCTGATCAAGGCACTTTCTACTGTGAGAAATCCTAGACTCCAAAAACACTTTCCAAAGAAGGGAAAAGAGGAGAGTCCTAGTGCACAACCATTTAAACAAAAAAAAAAATGTTGTCACTGTACTGCAGAGAAAATGCCCACAGCCAGAGGGGAGGAATTAGTGTTTTTCACTTTTAGTCTTCTATCTACACAAAAGTTTTGCAAAGTAAGCACAGCTACAACACAATGGGATTTTGAGAATGGGAATACCACAAAAGACCACTTTCTTGTGCAACAAACAGAGCTAGAGGATACCAGATCATCTTCAAAGCCAATGCAGCTCACACATGTGGTTTGGAGACCTGCAAAAGGTGCTGTTTTTTCAGAGAGATGGGGACGAAAAAGCCTTTCCTTTCATTTTATCCTACTTACACATTATTAAGCAGTTCTTGCATTTCACCTCAAACAGTAACAATTGAGGAACTAAAGCTTTTTCATACTACAGATCTAAGACAATGATTAATAACAATTACCAGCAGTGATTAGTTAATATGGCCATAATACAACAATCTCACTGCCTATCAGTTAGTTGGAGGCATCAGTGCACTGGATCATGACAGCTGCTCTCATTAAACACTGCCTCACTCCTGAGGACAAGAGGACAAGAGGACAAGAGGACAGCCCTCTGCGACACCAGCTCAGCTCAGTGTGATACAGCTGCAGCTTTCCATACCTTCCCAGCTGGAATGGGACAGGAAACAGCAAGTTTAGACATGCTGAAGTAAATACAGAGACCATTGCTTTATGATCATAGAATGGTTTGAGTTGGAAGGGACTTTAAAGATCATCCCATTTCAACCTCTTTGCCTTCCAAGCCCCATCCAACCTGCTTTGAACATTTTTGGGGATGGGGTATCCACAATAGGCAACCTCTTCCAGTGACTTGCCACCCCCAAATTAGAGAGAGGGTGATTATATCCAGAGTGCATGGCTCTTGCTTATTGCTGGGTCTTTAGTTCAGTAATTGAAAAGGAACCACCTATCAAGGGGTAAGACACCATCCAGATAGCAGAGGACAACAAAACAGGTTTACTCACAGGGCTCTTGGTTCAAATTGTAATGAATTTGGTTCTTACAGTGTTTCAAAAGGCTTCACTACAAAAAGGAACTTCTAATATACAAGTAACAACAGGCCCCTTTTCCAGTCACAGGAAAAGAGGACAATAGTCAAGGAAAGACAGAAATCTGAAAGGGGGAAGGCCCTTTCCAACAGATGCTGTGGCCATTTGCAAAAAGTAGTAACTCTTTATCTAAACAAAGGAGGGTGAGCGACAGATGCCACATACATACCTGTATTTCTCAGGAGAAGAATGGAAGAGAAATTAAGACAGACCAGATGTTCAAGGATTAAAATTTTTGAAGAGTAACTGAAACACACAAGGAGCTGTTATTGCTCAGGTGAGCCCCAGCTGCCTCAAGGTATGTCTGTATCATGCAGAACAGAAGCATGCAGAAGTGCCCTAGGCATCTCAGAAAAGCCAGCTAGGTCAGAGCCATGCAAGTATCTCCTCAGAACACTCTGGTCCCCTGAGCCCAAAGGGCAAGAGGAGGTTAATCTTCCACCGGTGCATTTTAAGCCATCTTCAGGAAGCAGATAATGTGGCATGTCTCTGCAGATCAGCTGACGTGACAGATAGGTGCAGACATGTGCATCCACTGTGGACTGAATCCATTACTCAAGATTTGGGTCAGATTTTCTGACTCTGCCTGCAACTCAACTAAAGACCACTCAAAAAAACCAGAGAGCAAGGATGGGGTGGGGATTTGGGTTTTTCACATCTTTTTGCTTTCTACCCCTTCCAAGTATCACATATTTAACTCATCAAATTCTCCAACAGCCCATCCCATGTTGTCCAGCTCCAAAAGACTGCACATTCAGGAAACGTATGAGAAATCATGTTACTCGGGCAGGGATTTTTTTTTCCTTTGTCCCAGATTTACTTTTAAGCCCATTTCACATATTGACTTTAACATTAAAAGTCTTAGCTCCCTCCAAAAAAACAGGTTAGAAGAAACACTTTTCATAACAACATTAAAACCTTACCACACACTGCAAACAGAACCATCATTCCAGGCTCCCTGCAGCATTTGGCCATTGCAAGGTAAGATGGGGATGTGGGTATAACATTAGCTTCAAATTTCTTTTTTACCACTGTCAGTTCAAGGTAAGCCTCAATCTTATTTTTATCCACTGTAAAGATCAGGTGCTACAGAAGAACTTGGTGTAACCTGCCACACTGCAAAACAAGTGTCATACTGAATTAGTGATTCTCTACTACACTTCTGTCTTGTTCTTCCACAAGCAGGCATGTAGTAGAAGTGTAATAAAAAAATAAAAAAAACATTTTCATAAAAATGCCTAACTCCTATTTTATAAATCAGCTAATACCTTCAGTTACATACCATTGTTGTCATGGACAGTCAGGAGAAGCACTAATTAGACTGGCACAATAGACACTTGTTAATTACATTCTCAGTTCTCAATGTCAGGAGAATGCCTCATTTGTAGCTTTAGAAGCTGTGTGAGGAGGAAGAGGGGAAAGCAAAACCAGCTCTTCTCTGATGAAGTATAGTCCTTGATTAACCAGTTACTGCAGCGTAGCTGCCTTGTTTTTGTCCTAGACCCATGTATGCATCTGGATGTGCACAGGGACTTATTTTATCCACAAGAATTTACAAAATAAGCATCTCTCTGATGAAGTCAATGAAAGTATATTGGTATGCAAACCAGCAAAAATAAAATCAAAATGCAGCACATTGCTTCTAGCATTTTTATCTTGATCTGAGATCTGCAATCACAGATGATATCTCAGACCATTTACATATGGCTGGAGTTGAGCAGTTTGGTCTGGTTCAGATGATAAGAAATCAGTTCAAGAGACAAAAACACAATTTAGGTTTGAAGGAATTAGAGATAATTTTTTATTCAAGCTCAACTCTAACTTGACCTGATTTTCCCTTCACTCATGTAAGGGGAAATATCTTTTAATATCTTCCTCTCCAATAAAATTATTACACTTTTCTCATGCCTTTCCATCTCATGTACTTAACACTGCATTTTCACAGTTCCTTCACAGGTGGCCTCTGAGCCAGGTATTCCTTCTGAGGCACAGAAAGGGGAAGGATGGTTGTCCAAGAAACTGTAAAAGATGCATTGAATCTACCAAAGGGTTCAAGAACTGCCCAGTAATTTGCTCTCAATCAAAGCTGCACTGAAAGGGCTCTGTCCCTCCACCATGAAAACTGCACAAAGCAAAGAGTGTACCAGCACTGAAAGATGAGATTATGTGATGAGCAGCACTGAAAATTGAGGTTAAAGTCCTGCTCAAAGCTCTGATCAGAGAATTGACCTAAACTACCTCCCATGAGGGTAAAATTCAGCAAAATTACAAGTAAATCCCAAAAGCCCTAACCACAAGTATCACCAATCAGCCACCAGCACATAAATAAGTTTGCTAGCACATAAGATCTTTGAAATGCTTTTATATGCTTTGTTTTGCCAAGCAGAGAGCAACACCAACTCCAGTGACACATTCATGCATTGTCTCCTCCATCAGCCAAGCTGCAGCAGACAGCCAAGAGCAGGCTAATAACCTCTTGCATTGAAGCAATTGTGTCTGGTGCCCTCTTGCAAACTCATACAGAATTAAGAAAAAACAGATTATTAGATTCCTTTGATAGTTTTGAAAATGTTTTTTTAGACATTTTAAAAAGCAATCAAGGGAGTGAAGGCCTATTTGAAAGGGATTATGTTTCCTTTGGAGCAAGGATCTCAGGCAGCTGCATTAGACAGCAAATGCCTACACACTGGGCTACAGCAGGGTCCTGGTTTTGGCTGAGAGAGAGTTAACTTTCTTCTTAGTAGCTGATACATGGCTGTGTTTTGGATTTACTATAACAATAACGTTAACAACACACTGATGTCTTAGTTGTTGCTAAGTAGCACTTACCCTAAAACAAGGACTTTTTCTGATGCTCTGCCAGCGAGCAGATGCACAAGAAGCCAGGAGAAAGCATGGCCAGACAGCTGACCCAAACTTACAGAAGGGATATTCCATACCACAGAAACTCATGCTCATTATATAAACTGGGGGAATTGGCTGGAAGGCGCTGGTCAGTGGTCAGGAACTACTGGGTACTGAGTAGTACACAAGCCAACTCGGTGCCAACAGAGAAGGAAAGTCCTACCATGACTTTTCTTAGGACACCACACCACCACCTCACTCATTCCTAGATCAACCAACTGCAGCTGCTCTTTTAGTTGCACTACACAAATTCAGACCCCCACAGGCAACAGTGACCCCAAAATCTCCAGTGGCGTGGACTCTGCTCCAGGCCATATCTTTTGCAGAGTAGGTGGAGCAGTATCATACAAGCAGGTTGAAACTTTTGCTTTAGGATCACGATTCTAAGTTGACATCTCTGCAGCCTGCACCAGCTTTTGGTCTTGAAAGCATATATGGGTGATGTTCTTTCCTTCCTCATGCCGATGTATAGATCAATATGAACCTCTTTATTCATCTAATTATAGCTGCAGGGAGGCTCTTTGCAGCTCAGGTTCATTTGTCTCCCAGTGATGTTAATACAATCAGGCACAAAGATCGCTTCATTAAAAGATCATCTATGCTTGATCTTATTTGAGCTATAAAAATCACTCCTTTGTCATACAAACTGTATGGTGAAAATTGCCAAGGTGGATGACTCGCTGTAACCCAGGGAGCAGAGTTCAGCTACAAAGAGCAGCTGCAAGAGGAGCTGTCACTTAGTAAACACAGCACTTCCACCAGGATTCAGAGAGAGGATCTATCCACTGCACAGATAAATGGGCACTCTACAATCAGGTACAGGGAGGAAATGAGGATTACATTGAATGCCAGGTGCAGAGTATCTGTGGCAGAACCTAGAGTATAGTCTAGCTCTCCTTTACTGTAAAATGATGTCTTGTTTTATTTAGTCCATCTCCCTCCACCTTCCTACTACACATCCCTCCTGAAGTACAAAACACAGGGTTTATTTATAGTGTGGTCAAACAGACACTGTCCTCAGAGCAAAGGAGCTCTTTTCTAAGCAGCTGGTGGCCCAGGGGGGATGGGGCCTGCAAAGGAGGCTGAGAGTGTCCCAGAAAATGCAGCTCCAGGTTGGTACTTCAGAGTCACCTCATAGATGGAGCTTCCAGCTGGTCACCCTGTGAATACACTCTTATACAAGAGCACATCCTCAGTGATAAAGACATAGACTAGAGATTAACACCAAAGAGGAATCAGGTAGAGGAAGTATTTCAATTTCAAACTCTGTTATTGCTAGAAATAGGCTTTAGCCTCTTGAGTAGGACAGACCGTAAGGGGGTAAGGGAACAGCACAACCAGCCTGCCTCTACTAGATGTTTTTCAAATCTAACCTATTTTTGCAGACATCAACTGAGGACACTTACCCTCGAGGCCTGTGGGTAAAGAACAGTTCCTTTGTTAATTTTGCAAGGAAATCAATGCAGCCTTGGGACCCTGTAACATGCACACAGAATATGCAGGCAGAGCACAGCCTTTGCCACTGACTGTGCCCCAGCCCAAAATGGGCATCTTCAAAATCCACAGGAACAATCTTGTCCTGCTTACATCTGCATTTCTACCAATACTGACCTAACTGTGTGCATATTGCCTCTCTACATTACAAACCACTCAGCTGAAAAATAGGAGCAACACTTAATGTTCTTTTGAAAAACTCGGGATGAAAGTAAGCTGTTACAGCACTCTCTGTGCCACTAAGTTATTAATAAACACACAAAGTCCTGAAATCTTTTTAGCAGATTCTCACTGAAAAAGCCCTACCACCTGTACATGCTAGAAATGCAGCAGCAGGAAAACCTGAATCCTTGGTTCATTACTCATAGAAGTTTCTGGACATGAATTAAATACATAAGTTTAATACCATAATTGCTCATATAGCTGAACCATAATGCAAGTTTTCTCAGTTTATCATCTAAAATTACTTTCAGGAACTAGTGATCACAAGAAAACTCAGGGAGAGATAATTATATGTCACCAGGCTGACACTGGCCTCAGAAAGCAGAGATTAGTTGGACAGCAGGAACAAGATGTAAAACCCTAATGGAGCAGCCTAGCACAACAGATTGGCAAGAGGTCTACCATGCAGCATTGGAAAAATAGTTATGATCCCAAAGAATGGTGCCTTGGAGCCTCATTGGTACCTTTCTGGAGAGGTGAATTTTGAAAAGCCATTAAGACAGAAGGACTTGAGGGGTCTCATTCCAGTCCCCAAGAGTCAGAATCAGATGGCAATTTCCTGCAACCAGTGGTTTTGACTCTCTAACCTGGAAGTGCAGCACACATTGCTTATTTTTTCTGAAGGTAAGAGCTGGGAATGAAGCACAGCTGCAAAACAGGCTGGAGGGGGAATCCTATGGCTGGAGCCACAACCTAGCAGAACTGTTCCAAACTGTACAAGGTTTTTGAGTTGCCTTTCCCTTCTCTTCCTCTCTCACTTCCCTTCATGCCTTTAATTCATGCAGTGAACAATTCGTGCTCCACAGAAATTCCTGGCTTGTTGGGTACCAAACAAATTCCCAAAACAGTGTAGAGGAAGAGCATTCACAGCAGCCATGCAAGCTTCCCTGCACTCTGCCACCAGAGCATTTAGAAGATGAGCAACCAGGCTGCCAGTCCAGGGCGTACCTGGGGATTTTGCCTCAGTACCATCTGTGCAGTCACTGCTATCCAGAGGAAAACTGTAGTGCAACAAAGACATCAACTTCTGCCTCATTGCCTGGTTTTGTGCTGTCTCTGAGAGAACAAAGGAAATCTGCAGAGACTTTAGGAAAACCTTGTACAACGAAGACTACAGCCAAGGGTACATTAGCTTCAGATGCATTTGCTCTTCTAGGAATTGAAAAGCGGGGTTGTTTCTTTAAAGAAACATTGCAGAGGGGCTGGACTAGATGACTTTTCAAGGCCCCTTCCAACCCAAACAATTCTATGGCTTAAGGCCTAACAAAATATAGAATTACATCCCAACAATTCTTGCCATTCTGCAGCTACTGAGTGAATGATAGAACCGTATTTTCTTCCGTTTCATTCATCCCATGGGATGACGTTTTTGTACCAGTCACAAATCACTTGCAGCCTGGCCTAGAGTAATTTTTCAAGACCAGATACTGGCAAGCTAAAGACCAGATTCCATCCAAGGAAATTCCTGCAAAAAATCTCCAGCAGTTAAACTTAAGAGAAGGAAATAATTTGCTTTGGATACCTAACATGTTTCTCTGTGTAGTTGCGACTTGGCGTTTCAATTCTGTTTACTCCACAATAAATCTCTGAAACTGCTCACAGCTCTTCTGTGAAGAACTAGATTCTACAGAATAATGTTTCCTTGAGGAGTATGCAGCCGTCTAGAAGGTGAAGCTGGTCCTGCCTTCCAGCACACATTCAATGTGTAACATATATCCATAATTTGGTTCCCTTGATTTCCAGTGGTCCCTTAGGGTATGTGTCATTCTTGTATTTTAAGTTACAGTGACCTGTTGGTAGCAAAAGGTCATTCCTGCATGTTTTTCTCTCATCATGTTTGTTGTTCGTTCTTTTTCATGTCCTCTGTCTCATCACAGTTCTTACTTCTGAATCATCATCGGCTTTAGGTTAACAGGGATTATACACAATCTCATGTGTAAACCTTGAGCTGTGAGTCATTCGAATGCTAAAGCCTATATTGCTCCCATTTCCTGAGGACTTCGGAGAAATCTCTTGCAGACAAGCTACAACCCAATTACAGATTGTCTTGCTGGACTAACCCTATTCCTTCTACATTGATTTTGTCACTGCTGCCCGAAGGGAACTTTGCGACCATTTGCATTTTTAAATAGGTCAGTGTGTGTGTGTCTGGGAGAACTGTAAGTAAATGTTCATTATGTAAAACAGACCATTCTTTCTGGAATGTGGAAAGAGATACAGAAAGACTGTTCTTTTCAATAATAAGCTTTGAAACCTCATCTGTTTCCTCTCCTTGCCTTTCAAAGTCATTAAGTGGAATAACTGCTTCTCCATTTCTCCAGAATATCGCAGTCTTTGTCTGTTTAATGTCTGCCTCTCACGTATTCTTGGTGCCTGTGGGACCCTTAATGGAACTCCCACTGTTCCATTTCTCTTCAAGACTAATGATCATGTTCTCCTCATGCCCAGGGAACATTGCAATAACTCGGTTTTTTTCTTCATTTATTCCCATCCCCCCAAATCTTCTGTCATAAAACTTTTGCCCTGACATACCCTCTGTACATGAAGTCTCATCCAACCAAAGTCCATCAAAAGTCTTTCAACTGCCTTTCCTGGGAGACATCATAAGTAAACAACTTTCCCCAATTGCAGAAGGAGAATAATCCAGAGGCAGAGAGACTTTTGGTCAGAGCATGGTGCTAATAACACCCAGGTTTCGGGTTCAGTACCTGTATGGGCCATTCACTTAAAAGTTGGACTCAATCATCCTTGTGGGTCCCTTCCAACTCAGGATATTCTCTGAAACTGAATAAATGGCCCCTAATGAGCCTTCAACAGAACTAGGAATAAAATCCTACTGTTGCTATCCTCTACTAGTGAACCATATTAGCTCTCTTACCTTCTTAGGAAATAAGACAACGAAAAAATTTTAATGCAGCTACAGAGGACACAACCTGTTTCTCTGACTGTTTAATTTACAGGTTGATTTAGACGGAATCATTGAGGATTCACCTGTGATAGAACACACCTCATCTAGAGTACCTCCTTTATCTCCCAAGAAGCCTGACCACCAGATCCAACCAGAGTTTTGAACCCCACTTGTGACAAAGCCACAGATCCCTTACAAACAATGTGCAGCAAACCCAACCAGCTTAACTATGCATCTGGTCCCTGTAAGTGCAGGTGCTCTCAAGCTTCACTTGTTTGTTAGCCAGTGAAAGTACTAAAGACAGAAACCTTCCCTATCTCTGTCTCTGTCTCTTTAAGGCATTTCTGCAGTAAGTGCATTATCCAAAGATACTGCTACTGTCTGCAAAGCACAATTCATACCAGATAAGCAATGGCTTAATAGCTACAAAACACACTGATAGTCCTGGTACTTGAAGTGATAACACATAAAACAAAAGCAAGTTCATTAAATATATGCAATTTCCCTATCACCAAACCCACTTTCCTTCCCAAAATCTTTATTCCTCTTACTCAGGGACAAAAAGGATATGCTTGCTGGCTGATGTTATCTTCGATAAATTCCCCCAGCCTGCCCAAGAAAATGAAGTGAATCAGTAAGCTGAGCTGCTAGAAGATCAGATGTTAAAGGTGGGATTAAGATGATATACAAATTTGTACAGTACCCACCACAGTTCTGTGAAAGGTGGATGACTATCACTTATGCTATGCTCTTCCTGGAGAGCATACAGCCTTCTAAATCTTGGTGTTAAACTGAAATGTAGAGGTCCTGCAGGTGGTAACTACTGAGAGCTCTCAAGGAGTAATAGGGAGGAACCTACATCACAATCACTAGACAAAGATCATATGATTTTTGATCAACTCACTTTTGCTGACCCATTTTTCATCCTTTGCAGGCAGAGAAGTGACATCTTCTCAACATTCAGGACAACTGTGGACTAGGAGATCAAATTCATACAAGACTCACATGCACAGTGCTAAGGGATCACAGGAAAGAAATGCTCTTGGCTGGCTCTCACTCATTCAGATCAGGGCCTTCAATGCTTGCCTGCTTGGGGCCAAAGAAAAAAATTCTCTCCACCTCACTCCCTCCTTTTTCAGTAAGTAAAGGGTCCCAAAGCATTCTGATACAGCTCCTGTAACTCTTGTGAAAAGTCAGCATAGTACAGGAGGGCATTTCTTCACTTCGTAGATGTACTTGCTCCATAGGGAGAGAGCCTTTGCCATTTGACTACTTGCATTAGCAGGCTGGAGAAGGCATTCTCATACATCCAAGTCATATAAAACCCGAACAATCAGGTACTAACAGCTATTTTCCCTTTCTTTACCCAGCATTATGTCTGATCCACATGCTTCAGGCAAAAATATCTGCACCACAGTTGGTCTCCTCAGGGGCTTGTGCTCCCTTTATGCATTGTCTCAGACAGCAGATAGAAAATGTTTCTAGTTATACCCTACATTGGAGGTATTTCTGTTTTCTGTTAATATCTTGAAAGCTGCAAGATTCACTCCCTTCTGGAGGAAAAGAAAATGACAGTTATTACTGCCTATTACTGCATGTTAAAATAGGAAGAAAGGATGAGAGAGAGCTGGAACTCAGTAAGACCATGAAGAAAAACAATCCTTTGGTTTGATATATTTAAAGCAACAGTGAATGTATTTCCATGGTCAACCTACTAATTCCATTATAGACTCCCCAAACTTTCATAGCAGTCCATACAGCTGACTTGGTGCATATAGAGGGGTCCTAAGAATTAATACATCAGTAAATATATATGTGACCAAATCTGAGTACTTTTTAGTACTGTGGAATAATTAATTATTTGGTAACAGCAAAAAGTACTGTAAGCATTTCAGTGTGCTGGCAAAAGAGGTGCTTTTGATGGTCAAATGTTCAGACTTGTACTGGGGAGGCATTAGAAGGGACAGAATTAATTTAACTATGTCTTAGTCATGCTGTCTTCACAAAGTTTCTTGGGAAGAAGTAGATTAATTTCTATCCAGCTTAAGTCACTAAAGTACAGTATGTGCAGAGTCAGATGAGCAAAACCTCTATTTTAAGGCACTCATCTCACAGATGCACTACAGTTATGTCTGGTTTGTAAAAACAATATGGAGAGGTTTCCTAGTTCCTGTTTAGTTCTTTTATTTTTGTAAGTGCAAACACTATTCCAAAACAGTAAAAGGGGGAAGACAGAGGGGGACACTAATCTTTCTGCTCACTAAAACTTACTGCATGGAAAAATATGATCAAACTTTAACCTAAGCTTTGTTCAAATGTTCTCCAAGTAATTTTCTTGTAAAGAGTATCTCTGCCTCTATGCAAAATTTTTATGCAGAGTTCAATGTGGTTTTTGATCCTTTGGGAAAAGTAACAGAGGATAAAAATCACAGCCTTGCCTTTTTTAATATATCTATTTTAGTTCTTCATATCAGATTATGACAGTATTACAAAAGAAAAATTCACCTATTCTGCTTTCCTTTATTTTCTTTAATATGTGGTAATCTACTCCTCTAAAATTTTCAGAAAGAGAAGAAGAATCCAAACTGGTGCAGAACTTCTAGATCTCTTCAAAACAGTGCAGAGAAATGCTGTATAAAAACTCCACCCCCCAGAAAGGCAAGTCACCTCTTGCAGAAGTCAATGCTTTACCAGAACCTTTAAGTGGTGAGGGCTTGCTGAAAGAACTGTTTTTTCTATGTAGTAGATCTTCAGAGCCTTTAGAAGCAGAAGCCTGGGTGGGCCTCCAGTCCCCTGTTAGAACATTTTGGGTTTTTAAAAAAAATCTTTGTAACCCACATCTCAACAGAGACACAAGAAAACGTTGAGGTTTTCTACATGAGACATAAGTGCTCCCAGCACTGGGCTCCACTACTGTAATGGTACCAAGAGAAGAATGAAGATGGAAGGGGAAAAGAAGCAAAGCTGAAAGTTTAGTGGAAATGAGTTTTCCACTGTCACAAACCAACAGCAAAAGTTAACTGCTTATTTCACACTGATGGTGGTGAGGCTGAAGGAGCCCAAACCCATCCTACTGCTTACAAGCATAGCAGCAACATCTACCAGTGTATTTGCCAGCTTAGCAACACACAAGTCAAAACTCTTCTTTCCAGATTATCCCCAGCCCCACTGAGATCACAAGGGAATTCCTCCCTCGCCTTTTATCATGTGCAAATGCAGAATATAAATATGGCCTGTCTGTAGAATTCACAACTGAGATAACTGATTTTCCTTCCTCATTTTCTAATTCCAAAGACCCTGCTCCAACATCAAACAGACAATTCTGTCAAAACCCAAATACCAGGAAAGTCAGCAAGATATAAATCCACCCTGGCAACTAAGAGACCACAGTGCAGAAGAACAGGTCTCTTCACATTAGAAGTGTTTTTGATGGTATGTGTAATACTTCTGTGCCATATTCTAAGGACACAGATGAAGCCTTGCTTTCAGAACATTCCAAACACGTTGTCACCATACTGCTGACCTGACATTCATTTCAACCTGATTAGTATCACACAAATCACAAGTCTTCAACCATGTAACATTCCAGAAGTTATTTTTTATTACTGTGGCATATTGACATGAGGACAAGTTTGGTTTCTGAGTAACAAAAGGAATGAGACAAAACTTGAGAACTGCACAACCCAGCTAGCAGACTCCCGTTACCCAGTGACAGAGCAACAAGCTTTGTGTGCAGAACTCATATAGCCTAGATACTTACAGATTCACAGTATATTGCCACCAGAAGTCTTCCTCTATAACTCCCAAACCCAGTATTTTGTCCTTTTCTGTAGAGTATTATCAGTTCCATGCTATGATTCCAGCTCCCTCACCTATTACTTACACTTCCTGGTATAATACCTTTGTATACTCTCCACCTCCCAAAGCCCACACTGCAAAATATTTTTTTTAGTCCTCATGCCTCTTCTAATTAAGGAAGGGAAGAAAGAAGAGGACCTGCAGACTAGGCTGATGTGACACAATTATTAGGCTGTTGGCTGGACCAAGAAGGGAGAAACTCTCCTGAGGCTGAACTCATCATTCCTTTCCTTTTCATCTCTTCCCATCATCAACTTTCACAAAAAACTTTTAAAATATAATGCTGAAATCACGGTCCCTCCATCAAAGTTGATTCTGCCCAATGAGCAGCAGATTAACTGAAAGACACAGACAACAATCACAAGCTTTGATCTCTTGGCCAACAAGGCTCAGTAAGGTTACTGCCCCATATCATAGGCATTCAAAGAGCTTTCCAGAGAGGCATTATTTCCAGGGGAAAAGAGAAAATAAACCAGTAACATAACAAAAATCAGTCTTCTTTTTTGTAGACACACTGATAATTTCTCTGGCTATAAAGTACATGACAAGGGATGTTCTGCTGCTTACAAGAAAACAAATGCACATTGTGTTTCCTTTATAGCTGCTTTTGAAGTGGACAACTAACTGTTGTAGGGCTTCTGAGGACTGGTCAGTGTGGCAATTGAAAATGAGAATTCTCAATGTAAACAGTGAGTCAGACCTACTAAACAGTATGGCAGACTTTGTAACTGAAAATGTGAGCCTGAACAAAATGCAAGATCTCTTCCAGTCATTGAGAAAGAACCTGAAAGCTTCCCCTTTTCCAAAGAACAAATGTAAAATCAAGCTCATGATGTGACAGACCCTCACTAAGACAGATAAGAAGCTTCTGAAGACTGATATTCAGAAGGCTGGGCACAATGAAAGATGCGTTGCTTGCCTTCCAAGAACTGACTTTTATTTGTTTTGAGTCATAAATTCTCATTCCTCTTTTCAGTACTAGCAACTCAATCACCCACTGAGCCTACCTGTACATTCTGGGCTATACAGGTAGCAAGAAGATCTATGCAGCAATTCCCCATGAACTAAATATCTATTCCTTGGCAGATGCAATATACTCTAGAAATGTGGTCAACTAAATCAAAAGAAACAAAGCAATTCCATATTCTGGTCACTAGGTTCTATATTCTATGTGGTCTTGACCAAGATTTTGTCATCATCTCTGTAATACAGTAAAAACTACTTTACTGAGGTGTTGCAAAATTTAGAGTTTGTAAAGAATAGAATAAGTATACTCTGCTTCTGTAAAGGGATTTTGATATTCAGTGTTAGTGTTGTTAGGCCCAGAAAAGGGGCTTTTGATAGTTTTCTTTAGGTACTGCTTAAGTAGTCACCTGAATTTAGCAAACATGGCTCTGAAGACAAAACCCAACCTTTAAAATATTTCTATTAAACAAAAAAAAAAAAAAAAAAAGTGTAAGAGAACCCCCCCAGCCAGTATACTCTATAAATTTGCCTTAAAAGACATTCAAAACACTGATCAAATAATTCTAATGTACAGTTGAGAAAAATATCTTCTGGTGACACAAAAGCTATAAAAGTCTGCAAAGATCACTTGCTCCCTGCCATCTGCACTTGAGAAATACTTTCAACTCAGTTAGGATAGGATGCAAGAGAGAACAGAGTAGGTTGCTGTGTAGGGAAGTAGGGTCAAAAAGCAATTGCTGTTTCCCACACAGGAGCTGTTGGCCAGTATAAAGTACAAATATTCCACAACATTTTGTAACTACAGATCATGAATTTTCCTTTTTATCTTAAAACCATTTTGCACAGTATATTTATACATTTATAATAATGAAAGAACAGCTTTTAAAGGAATTAATCTGGCTGTAACAGACAAGCATGTGTGAAAGCGTCATTGCTGTCTCTTCAGCTCTGTAATCAGATTTGAATGTCTCTTTCTAAGCAGTATTTGACTAGTTTGGATTGCTCTGTGTAGACATTGCTCCATCCTGCTTACCAGTATTAATATTATCACTTATTTATCACAGCTGTCTGTGTACAGCTTTCAGGGATTCTTTTGCTCTGGGTTAGCAGTTCTCAGCAGTGTATGAAATGGAGATAGAACTGATTCATTCTTCCCTTTAGCACCAGGAGTGTCTACAGTAAAAACACAAGTACAAGTTAAAAGTCTAAAAAATCAAAAATCCCAGCACACGAAAGAGGAAAATGCGTAACAGAAAGGGACAGAGGCCTTGAGCTGCTGCTGAGCTGACAGGACAGAGTACCTGTAGTACAGACGTGACTGTAATTATTGATCTGCAGCCAGTGTGGCAAAATCAGCACACTTGGCTCTGCTGTGTGCTTTGGGTTCTGGTGTGCATTTCAAACTATTAACTCGTGAGTCCTTGGCCCAGAATTTTTTCCCACAAGTCTCTGGGATGGTTTTCATGGTGCTTTGTTTGGTTTGGGTTTTTTCGCTCTATCTTGGTTTTTTATTTGTTTTGAGCTGGTTGGTTTTTTCAAAGCATGAAAACAGAGACCTTTTCCCTTATGTAACAATAAAGCTACAGGGTTACCTCCACTAAATATTCAGTATTACCCAGTAACCTTGTTGTGACATTTCTGTCTTCCTTCCCAGGAAATATAACAATTTCAGGCACCAGAGCAGATTCTCATTAAATTTAGTAGTGTTTAGCAGAAAGCAATACAAAGGACAAGCTAAATTCAGTGTTCTAAAGAAAAAAAAAAAAAGATGCCTTAAAGATATCATTACTTCCCAAATACTTCAGACAATTTCAATCTTCTGTTCTAGTTTTGAAAAGTCAGATGACATTTATATCAGTTGGAAATGTCTCTGGGATTTCTGTTCTCATTTGAGAAAATAAAGATGAATGTACTGTCTTCTCATTAGCATCCTTTTTTGTGCCCCATCTCACAGACATCTCTTCCAAAACTTTGCTTGTACAGTCACCATATATCACCAGTCACATCATGTCCAGCTGCAAACAGAAGAGACAGATGTGAAAGAAGCAGCATTGAAGTTATTTCATACATGTGTTCAGTGCTGAGAAACCAAAGCAAATTTGGAAATCCTTATCATGGAACATAAATGGATTGCACAGAATTTAATACTAATCGGCTGTAAAGTACAAAAACAAACCTAAAAATCTCATCTTCACATAATCATATGTGCCATTTATAGATCTTTAAAGCACAGTCCAAAAGTAGAAATCTGTCTGTTATCAAAGCTTCTTTAAAACCATCTACACCATCATCTTAAGCCTTGAAGACAGATTTGTAATGAGTCAGCCTGTAAAAGATAGCTAAAATATTTATTAAAAAACCTGATATCCTTGTATTTCAGTTTTCAACCCATATAACTAACTACAAAGATGTACAAAATTTTAAAAATGCTATTATAGTAAATTATACCAACCCACTATCAAATGTGTTGCCTCACTGGCTCTTTTGAAACACACTAGAGGACATATTTCACCCATGTAAACACCTATGTTACAATATAATAGAGTATTTACCATCATGAAATTACACACCTAGCTAAGTTTTACAATAGCAAGTAAGTAATTTCACATGGCTCTTCTGATTCAATTCCTCAGGTGTTTGCTAAGCCATGCATGCTAATATTTACTGCTTTAAGAAGCATTTGTCTCTCATTGCACCTTTCACTTAGAGCTTCATTCTGAAGCCACACCCTATCCTTATAGCACTCACCAGATCATCGACATCACCACCTTCATCTGTAGCAGGCAGAGTTTCGTTTTGCTGTTCTTTTGGAGCCAAGAACTAAAAATACAAATGTATTCATGTGATACTGACAAAACTGAAAACCTTTAATGTTAAATTAAATGTCTTTAAATTAATTAAATTAATTTACATTAAATTAAGCCTTTAATGTCTTCTCTGTGTATCAAAACAAACCCACGTGTAATTAAAAATCAGGAAGAAATTTTTTTCTGGTTTCCACCCTCCAAAATCATCTTAAAATACAAAAAACTTCATAAGACTTGCTTTTAGAGGATTTTTTGGTGAAGTGTGTCAAAAACCAGACAAAAGAATATGGTTCTTGAGACAACACATGGTTAGGCTGTAGAACACCCTGTAATAAGGATGCTGCAAATATTATTCCCTAGTCTCATGGGGAGATAAGGAAGGTGCATAGAAGAGAAATCATTTGAAGTCTACTAAGTCCACAGAAAGTTTTTGAGACATCAGTGGCTGGAGCCAGGGACTATGCATTTTTCTCTACCCATCCCTTTTTGTTCACTGTCAGACACAGGATTCTGGGTTAGATGGAAATTTTGTCTGTTACAGTTTGATCAGGTTTATATTCTTAAAAAATATCATGTGTAGCTACAAAATGCTCAAGGATAACAAACTGCCCCCCCATATGAATACACAGGAGTTGACCAATGGCTTCTTTAAGACATCTCCTACATACAGCATTCTAGTTCTGTTTTGAACCTGTAAGCTTCCCCATTTAATTCAATTAACATTTACCAAATGAACAAAGACATGAACTAAAAAAACCAAAAACCAACAAACCTCTAACGTGCAAGATGGTTAGAATGCCAGTCTCAAAAATAGAAAATTCATTATGTAAAATTGCATTGCTATAGCTGCTGATACAACTCACCATATGCCATTCACTTAAAGCATGACATTCATAAACTGAAGAGAAAGGTAAGTTGCTCAGATACTATAAAAACTGAAATCAAACATACAGACAATATCTGGAGTACAACCACCTCCAAATTATTTCACGGATTTTTCTCTTAGCCTAAAAAAACCCCAACTAAAACAGCATGCAAAAAATAGCAACACATAACTCTCACTTTAAAAAGCATCCAGTTGTCTACAAGTCTTGGTTACTACCTTTTAACCAATATCCTGAATCTTTTTCTTTTCATACTAAAATGCACCAGAACAAGTTTACATCACCAGAAACAACCCTGCCCCCCAATAAAATATAAATATGAAGCTGAGGAGGAAAAGCCACATTCCAAGACTTTGAGTTCTGTCACCCTTAAGTCAGAAACAACTTCACTAGAACACCAGATGATGAAAGAGAACAGCTAAGCAGAGAATAGCCACATTAAACAGGCTATAAATACCTGCTTAGATAACTCTTTTGTGCTCCTAAAAGGGAGCTGCTGTTCAGCTGGGGACTTCAGCTGCATCAGCCAGGAGGTTGTGTAAGAGGCCATGGGATCCCTATCAACATCACCAATCTCTGAGACAATATATTTGTAGTGTGAAAAACTTAAACATCATCTTAAATAAATAAAATATTCTGATCCTTCTCTAGAACCCAGCAATAGCTTTAGACATGGGGTAAAACTCTGTGACTTTCCTGTTGCATCCTCTAGGATGAAAAGCAAATACCTTATATCTGGATAACACCAAAGACAGAGGATACAGACAACCTCTGGCCTGTTGTCTCAGTGATCAAAGGTCCGACCTTTCCTACATCCTGAACAGCAACATCCAAGAGGAATGTAGAAATCTCACTCCAAAGACAACATTCCTGTTTGAACATGCTGAGTTTAACTTATCATAGAGATTCTATAGCTGAAAAAAAAAAAAAAGGCAGGGAACATGATAGGGCCAGAAGGAATTAGAATTTCAGGATGCCATATGTCTGTGTATCTTTTTTGTTGGCAGAGTTCTTAAATCTAGTAGTAATATAAAGCACATACTATGAAACTAAAAGCTAATGACATTTGTCAACTCTGAAAGGCTTTTCGTGCCAGATCACATTTCCTTTTTTCATATTTAATTAAGAGTCAAATGGTATTTCTGAAAGTAGCACATTTTTCAAAATTTTTACAATCAGCTTTCTCACGCTAAATTACGCAAAGGAAGCTAAAAGCTAGAGAAATGTACAATGAAGATTTGCAGTAAATTGAAACCTGAAGTTTCCATCAAATGCTGAATATCTAAAGTTGGGGATTTTTCCTGAAAACCTGTTTTACATTTATGTAAAAGCAAATTACATATAATAGCTGTGCTGAAATCCATTATCTTCCCCTAAGCAACCAGAAAAAGCACTTGACATTCCTGCTCTTTTAACCTACCATCCTCATACTCTAAAAAGAGTATCTACACTGTTACAAGGGAAAAAAAAATCATTTTTCTCAGTGATGGGAAAATATGCATGGCTAACCTATCTCAAGCAAAAGGAAAAATGAAACTTTGACCTGCCTAATAAGCAGCCTGGTAAGCCTTCCTTTTTCCTGCAACCCTATAAAACCTGTAATCTTACAGACAAAACAGTCCTGAAGCTACTAGCTGCAAGTAAACAGCACGTGAGAGAAAGGGCTTTTGTGTCACATAGGACTGCACTGACAGACAACCCCATGACCTACAGGCTTGCACATAACCTCTGCAGAGGTGAAGAAAACCTGCATCTTACTCTGCTGGGAGATATTTGAAAAAATCCAATATAACCCTTTAGTGAAGGGTATTGCCTTTGGTACAGAAAACAAACAAACCACTTTTGCAATATGCTGTAGACCTAGGAATGCTGGCTTTGTATAACACAGGAAGTCTGTGGCAGGGTTTAACTGGACCAAAGAGGACTAGATTTTATACCAGCCATACAACATCAAGATAAAATATTATATCCCTGCAGATCTTACTCCAAGAATAAGCAATCTTCCAGTTTCTTAATGAAAAGGTCATATAAGCCCTTAACAGACAGTGGGAAATTAGGTTCTGGGTTTGGATTTGGACTGTGTGTGGGGAGGTGGTTATCTAGTGAATATCTGAACTTGCCAACTGCTTAGTTAGCAAAGAGATGCAACCCAATTACTCTGGAAGTTAAGGTAACTGCCATATTAGAGAACTCTGCTGCAAAACTGATTTCATGCAATATCTCTTATCCCCCCAATTTAATGGGAAGATACAGTTATTGTATGACCTTCAATCAATCAATCACAAAATTACCTTCAATCAATCACAAAATAGTTGCCTGTATTGCAATATATGGCTGATTGTAGGATGATGGTTAAGCGTAAATTTGCAGTCAGTCTACAAATGCTTTGCTCCAGCTTAGCCTGGCAGCTGTGAATCTAGTCCTTGGTACTCATAATTTGTGCTCCATTCCTATGCAGGCACAGTGTATTTTAGCCACCACGAGCTCCCAGTGAAGACAATGGTATGCTGCAAGGTCTTTGTGATTAGTAGATATTTCCTTAAGGAACAGTGGCTATTTCACACAGCATTAGCTCATTTTTTGAGCATCGAAGTGGTAGTTTCAGACTAGAAAGTAAAGTTCTCAAGAACAATATTCTCTTAGGAAGTTTCCAAGTAAATTCATAGCACTTGAAGTAGATAAAGGCTGATACTCTTTAAAATCACCACTGGTTGCTCTATACATTTGTGTAATGAGAAACAGTCAGTAGGTCCTTCATGTCTAGAAAAATCATCATATTCAGTCATTTGTATCCTGCACATGTGCTCAGCTTTCTAGACTCCTAGTTTGTTAGGTTTTTGTTTTCATGTGCCTTCGATATTTCTGTGCCTTCTTCACCTTGAGGTAAATTGTTACAGATGAAAAAAGCAGTTTCTAAAATACAACCTTTTCCTGCTCATTAACTAACTCATAGAGAACCTACTTCTACCCACTTCTGGCTATTGCTAATGGAAGGCCTGGAAGTTGCAAAAATTAATGGGGCATCTTTTATAAAAGCTACTTCTCTGCAAAAGACTGATTTTAACCACAGGTTTACCTTTGGTCTGTGATATAAGGATCTTTCTCCTAAACTAGCAGCCTGATACAAAAATATCCATCTTATTTGCTCCACACAAATACAATTTTTGACAGCAGCTCTGGATTCTGCTTCCTTCCAAAGACAAGGCACCATTCTGCCTGTTAGAATTCAGTCCTTTGTAACTAGGACATCATTTATCTCTGAAGTGCTACATATCTGTAGAAATAACACCTGTTAATAGTCCAAAACTTCCATTTTCAAAAGGATCTAATATGGTCACCATTAATACCCCCAGAACCAGGTATGATGTCCACCAATGCACAAGAGCTGTATAAAGTGGAAAACACTGCTATCACTACATGTATAGTGAAAACTAACCACAACAACTTGAATTGCTGGAGTTCACAAAACTTTTAAAAAAAAGGTATTGGATTTCTGAACTCATTCTACCAGAGAGAACACATTTCCTTCTGTGACGTGCAAATAGTGATCTTACATATGTAAACAGTACTCTGCTGTTCCACTACACTGAGTTGCTGAAGTCCTTATTCTTTGTAGAAGATATTATCAGATAATTTCAGTACATGCTACTTTTTAAAGACCAATTAAAGTAAAACATTGTAGCATATGCTAAGGTATTTTTGCTCTGAAATGCAGAAGTTTCAATTGTGTTCCAAAAGAACATTCTTATTTCTTCATATGGATCTTATTTAATCCAAGTCAAGATTTATCCACATAAGAAAGTCTTCAGTTCCACAGCAAGTGCTCTACACAAACAGATGCTCATTAAAAAAACGATACCTTTTCAGCCTCTTCACCAGTCACCGAACTTTCCTCTGCTTCATCTTTAGTGATCAAAGAAATTCTGTCTGAAAAAAAAAAAGATTTATAAAAATATCATTAGAAGGCTTTCCAAAAACTCACCTAATGTTAGAAGTGAAAAAAGTGTTTCACATTCCAGCTTCTGGATGTGTCATCATCACCAGCAAAAAAAAAAGAGTATCGCTCAAAGGAAAATGTGACTTGCATAAATGAGTCAACTATGATATAAAATATGATATAAAAATAAATTAATGAGCATATTCATAAGCTTGTGGAAGTATCCATTTAGGAAACTGCTAATATTGTGACAATCAAACTAATGAGACACTGAAATCACAGATCACAGATGAAATGCTGAAAATCTATTAGAAATCACACTTTTAGTCATTCACAGCATGGTCTGAGGCCCTCAGAAAATATTAACTCCTAGCATACAGATACTTGTGCTGTGATTACCTAGTCTTGACTACCAAAATGCTGGTCCCGTCCCACTTTGCTTCTTGGTTGTGCCAACAGCACCCTCTCGTGCAGTGACATCCCACCCCCCTAAAAAAAAAACATTCAAAAAAATCTCCATTTCTTATGACCCCAATAGTTTTTCCAGACTAGCTCATCACTTGGCCACACAAATGCTTGTGCCTGAATAAGCAGGTGTGGGTGTGAGAGCAAAGAATAGGAGATTCATAAAAATTTCAGCAGCAGCCTGAGTGTAATATCACCTTCGTGTGTCCAGAGAACCACACAGCAGGGTTTCATGAAACAAGGGAACTTGTCAAACAGATCTGCCTTTCTTCTGAGCCACCAACTCATTAACTTACACCCATCTTCTTTTGGTGACTGCAGTCACTCATGACAAGGCCCAATGCACACCACATTTGGCAGAAAAGAGGTGATGGGTCATGTGGCAAGAAGGAGAGAAAACAGGACTTCTGCTCTTGGTAGCAGCAAGTAAAAAGCAGTTTCAGCAGCCTACTGGAGCAGCCAGATTATCCATAAAGCATCATGATTTCATTTCACGGTGTTCTCAAAGGAAGATAATCTGTGCTGTATAGAAATATCATCTCTCTTTGTATTTTTTTGTTTGGTTGATTTTTTCCTCAAAAATGTACTCCACTTTCTCCCAAACTCTGATTTATACTAACTAAAAATTATTCATGGTTTTGAAAGATCCAGGTTTGCTACTTTCAAAGTTTATTGGTTTATTTTTTCAAATTTATACAGAGAAGGCCCTCTACAGCACTACTGATTATAATATTCTTGTGAGTGTTGTCCTGTGCCAGTTTTTTCACATTGCTAAACAAATTCCCATCCTGTATTTCAAAGGAGTTGGACAAAGTAGACATAACAGCATGTCTGGAGTTCACCACTTTGAATGGTACTATACAAAAGCACATCCCTGCATTTTATAGCATGCATCCTTAAGAGATACAGCTGGGCATTTAACAGATTTCCTTAGCATTGGTTCCAGTTAAAAACAAGAGTATGACATAAAAGATTTTTCTTTTTTTTAGTCCACTATATTTTGTATTTGTGAAAATATTCCTTTATTTATCACTTGCGTAGTCTCTGAAGGTCTTTTAGAATGGCACTGCCTTGTATCTCCCAGTTTAATCACAGGTAGGTGTCATATTACCACATATTCTGTCCCTCAGGTTACTTAAATACAAAATGATCAGTGACACATTTCAACGCTATCTATGACTTTTTGGAAGCTTCAACTGCAAGAATCTTTTTATAGCTCTACTGCATGAGTTTTTTCCATTTATTCTGAATTTCAGCTGAAATTGTGTCTACTTCTCCTTACCCCATAACATTTAATTTGTCTCTTCTTCCACAATTAATTTACCATTTCAACAAGACTTGGCAATGCATTATGAATAATGCTGATATGAAACTATTAGTGCAGAAAAGGAAGCTGCAACATGAAAGTCATTAGGCTTTTTTTAAATAGGCTGCAGGAATGAAACATATCAAAATGCTGCAGTGGGGTTAGTCTAACTCCTAATGAAGTTTTCTTACCTAATGGATAAATGCATAATACACCTAGGAAATGTCTAATTTTTTTAAAATGGCATCCCACCTTGTATCATGATCTCCCAGAAATCACCTAAGGCTTTATCTTCCAACTTCGATTTCAGGGCCTGTAGAAAGTCATTAAAGCACTGCACCTTGGACAGCTGAAAAAATAGAAGAGCAATTGTAAGCAAGAAACACTAAAACTACTAAAGAGCACTGCAAATGTGATTCTTTATGAAGTCATTTAACACGGTGAACACAAAAGTCTATAGAATTTGGTTTTTATTTCTATTAAAACCATGAGTTCTAAGGAAAGGTGAGCCACAGAAACTGCCTTTCAGAAAGTTAGAAAGACTTCCTTGTAACCAGCTTTGCTGAAGAAGAAAATGGTAGGATGGCATCTTTTCCATGCACAAGCATCAGCTCATAAGCTTTCTCTTTTATGTTTAAAAGAGAAAAAACAACAGCAAATAATACTAGAGAGGCTAGTCCCCATTCTGGTAAGAATAAAAACCCCCATAAAATGCAACTCTATTTCTAAAATTTGAAACATATTTGAAGTAAAATTCTTTTTGCTGCAGCAACACATCATCAAGTTTCTAATACAAAAAATAGGTCTGTCGTGCCTTTAATTTGACAGAGATAAGAGTATTCACACAATAACATTACCTTCATGGCCTCCTCTCTAAAAACTCTGATACAGTCGATCCCTTTCATGTAGTACTGTGAACCTTTATTTTCCAGGAACTGATCAATGCGGTTTATCAACTGTTGACTCACTGGAAGACAAGGAGAAATCAATCAATCAATCAATGCACACTTTCAAGGAAAAAAAAACCCTTTTCTTTTACATCTCTCTTTTTCTACTCCACAGGCGTCTAAATAGTTAATCATACCCACACTGCCTCAAGCTACACAAGTTGATAATTGTTATCTAAGCTAGCGACAATTATTTCAGGCTCTCTGGAAAAGCCAGATATACTAGGAAGAACCTCAAGCATGTCCAAGGCATGCTTTTCCCTGTAAGCCTAGAAAAAAACCAGTGGCCTAACTTGCTTGATAAAAATTTGGGATCCTAAAGCTCAGGGAGGTTAATTTTCTACAACACAAGCATATTCCCTAAACATCCTTTGCAATATATGCATGTTTCAATAAAAGCATTAAATTTATGAGAAAGGTGTAATAATGTCAAACCAACATGTGTAGGATGATTTCAGTTAAAAGACCTTGCTGTTATTGACATCAGAATATGTCTTGTCTCTTGTACAGGTAGTTCGATAATTTTTCATCAGGGCAAAGATGTTTATGATTAGGGAGATTAGAAACTGTGCGTGCCTGACAGACAGAAGCAGAGGTAAACAGTGAGACCTGTACCAACAAGAAGGGGAACACGAGTTTTACCCTTACCATTGAGCCCCTAAAAGGTAGGTAGCTGTAAACCACTGCAAACAGACAAGAGAAAACATCACCCAAAAGTTCTGCAAATCCCAGCTAATTTCTGCTAAATTTTAGTAATTTACTTCTCTTCATGTTTACTAATAAGTGAGGAACTGTTCAATTTTACTGTTTGGCAGACACCTCAGCCAGGGAAAGACAAGTGTGGCAAGGATACAGCAGTGATCTATAAACTCAGAAGCACTGTGAAAAGAATGAATAGGAAGTTGACAGTCCCCTGCCTCTCTCAAAAGAAGAGCCAAGAGTTGGGTTAAGAACAAACAATAAAAAAAATGTACCTCTTGAAACATAAACCAGTTAAACCCTTTACCACAGGCTGCTTTAACAGCTCAAAAAAATGTTTGAACAAATTCTTAGAATTCTTAAAAGAGGATGTCTATCAAGGGAGATTACCAGCATTGTTGCCAGTGAGGAAAAAAACTCAGGAAAGCTTTCTGAACAAGTCACAGCATCTGCCTGTCCTGTTCTTGTACTGTTAAAGACCAGTTAGTGGATTAGCAGAACCTGTCCCCTGACCTATAGCCCTTCCCAGCTCCAGATGCTATGGGCATAGATGTCACTTCAAGTATCTCCATTATGGAAGCATCAAAAAAGAAAAACACCTGCCAGAGTGGTGGAAGAAACAAGAAGTAAAAACACCAAGAAGGAGACATTGTTTAAGTACTGTGTTTCACTCTGCTCACTGTATGTACAGCACTGGCTGTTAAATTATTTTCTATAAAATGCCTAATTGAACAGCATCTGAAAGACAACACCTCTGAACAGAGTCAAACAGGGCATGTTTGATATTCTCCCACTAGCTTTTGACAGTTTCTAGAAAAGGAGGCAGATAATGGTTCTGCCCAACAGCAGCTACAGCACAAGAGAGTGCTAAAGTGCCTACAGTGCCAGAGGTAATCAGCTCACTCTATTTATTTCACCAGTAGCTGACAAACTAAATTGAAGTCTCACCACTTAAGCTTCCCAAGTTAAGTCAGTCAATTTTTTTCATGGTTAATGATTTTCTCATTAAATGTTCTAATTTCTTATGAATTGCACTAATAAAAGCAAGTCCTGCTGGTGTTTTCAGTGGTGGTGGTGGTTTTTTTAAACACTGCCTTCTCATTGATGTGTTAAATTAAAACCCCAGGCACTATGAGGGTGCAATAAAAGTCTTTATTGTCAGAATGATTCCAGCATACTGTCTGAAATTATCAGACACTCTACTACTTCTTTTGCATTTAATTTTTTTAAATCCCTTTCCATTTGATTGCCCTGGCAGCCATCAGAAGAAAAGACTTTCTTGCTACTGACTGTGAGGTGCCTCCTTTTGAAACCTGTCGTAAGGAACCAAAGGAAACCTGCAAGGTTTTACCAGGCACGGAGAGTCCATAACACATGGAGCAAATAGGTTACATGGCAACAGTATTTAAAGTCAGATTCCTCTAACATCCTGAAATAGCTTGGCTAAAAAGTTGTTCTGTTCATTGGGTTAACCTTAAATGATAATAGGCCAATGATTGATGAATCTAAAATAGACAAAAATTCCTATGTTCTGATTAGACTACCAAATTACTTCAGGGGGCCAAAAGTAACACTAAAGAGAGTAGATAAGGATTATAACTGGAAATTCTTGAAGTGGTTGCTGTTCCTTTACACTTCTAATCTGAGAACTTTGTTGATTTCCTGCTGCTTTTACATTAGTCAGAATCTTTGGGTCTGGATGCAGCAAAAAATAGATGTCCCTGTTTTTGGAGAAAGGCATGCTCTGCATAAAGATGTCTTTTTAACTAATCTGTGACAAGCATTAACTCTGATGTATCCCAGACAAATCTCAGGCATTGAGGTTTTGAAGAGCAGGCCCTTGAGTTACAAACTGACAGCCTATTCAGGCCACTTCTGTGTAATTATAACTTTTTTCCTCTCTCCCAACTTCCTTCATTCCACACACATTTAAGGAAGTGAACTAAGAGACTTCTACATTTTGCATTAACTGGAATTTCCAGAACTCCTAATAACCACCACATTCTGCAGCACATCCCAAGAAATTTTAATCTCGTTTTTCCTCCTTCTACTGTACCTGACTGGTTAGATAACAAATATAGTTATTAGGGGTTGGAGAACTGCAGGGAAAAGGAAAACATAGAATAGAAGATCTTTTAGTTCTAGCAGAATTTAATCCTTTCCCCTCTGGCATTCAGATACGTTTGCTACTCCAAAATACATTCACCAGGGCTGTCATTTTTTGTGAAATATGCCATGAACAATTATATTCACTTGTTATCTCTGAAAAGCTACAGTACAAAAGTGCAGTTATATTTTCATGTTTGTTCAGTTCAGCTCTTGGTCTTGATTACTATACCAATCAGATTACACAATAATAACAGCCAAAACTGTCTATTATTACAGTCCAAGTTCAATTCCTTGGGGATTTTTTTCCCCCTAAAAAAATAGATCAGGTTAAGAAAATAATTCTTCCTTTAGACAAAAGACTCCCATTGTTAATCTTCTGATTTATGTGCTGCTGCTGGTAATGCTCTGTATTCATGGACAGAGCTTAAAGTACAATTCACTGACAAATCAGTTAAAATATCTGATAATTAATTTTAAAATACTGCTCTGTATCATCTTTCTAGAACTGAAAAGAAGAAAACTGCACTAATTTGTAAGGACCTCCTTAATCTTTAAGCCAAGAAATAAGACTTTTAAGATGAAGAGCTGTTGAACTACTCCAATACCCTATGAGGTGCTGCTCAGTTTTGAAATAGTGTCTCTAAATGTCCGGTGGGTATGGATCAGAATCATTTAGGCTGGATGACTGAAGGATGTACGACCCAAGTCCCTGCTAAAAACAGAGTTAACTGTGGAACAGGTGGCTCAGTGCTCCAGACTTGAGTTCCACATAGCTCCAAAGATGGAGAGTCTCCAAGATCTCTGGGTCCCCTTTTCTGTGTTTGAATCCCACCATTAAGATTTTTATTATCTTTTTTCCCATAACATCTAATTCAAATTCTGTTTGTTGCAACTCAGAGCTTTGAGTCTCACCCAATCACTATGCCCTTCGAAGACAAACCTGGCTTCATCATCTCTCTGAAGTAGATATACAGAAAGCTTCAAAGTGATTCTATACACAAGTATTTGGTTTGCAAAAACTCTTTTAATGACTGAATAATTTTCATCAAACCAGTCATTGCACTTGGCCTGCCTAGCAGTAGAGCATGAATAGTCTCTGAAACATACAAAAACATTTTTATCCAGTAAGATAAAAATGCAGACAAACTGCAAAAATTTCATTTTTTGTCGGCATGTTAAGTATTAGCTTTTTTTAAAGCTATCTTAGGTCCAGAAAGGTAATTAACTATACTACTGCAAGAAAATCTTGCAATAAAATATCATCCTTGTTCACATGCAGTTACTGACTCCTTTAACTACATTTTTCTAGAAATGCCTAGGAATAAAAATATTAACAAACTTACTATAAATATAAAACTGAGAGCTCAGTGCAATTTGTCTCTGGACATTTTTTCTTAGTCCATAAACTGTTGTCATTGCATATTTCTCTCCCAGCTGACAATCAGTAAAATAAAAAAAGCTTTTTCAGCCACAGGATTTCAGACATCATGTTCTCAGACAGGAGTCCTGTAAGACGCAATGAAATGTGGCCTGTAAACTCACACAGAAAATTTACAAATCAAAGAAAATACCATGCATGTGTCAATATCTTTTTCTACTCCCCTGATTCTGTCTTCTACAGAAGCCTATGAAAATGCAACACAACACATCAGACATGTTCTGCTCTCTAGAGATGTAGGCATGGATGGAAACCTTCAAATGGGAGAATGAACTGGTAGTCACGTGGCTACTCCTTTGGCATTACAAAGATGGCAAGCACTGACTGCATTTGAGTGTTCTCTGAAGCCACAGCAGTGAAGAAACTCATTGTACACCCTTGGGAGCAACAATTAGATTCTACTCAGGTAAGCTAATCTATTTTATGTGCAGTCATTGACAAAAACGTCAGAAGCTGTTATCAGAAGACATCTCTTTGTGATGACTCTACACTTGTGACTTGTTCAAAATAAGACCTGCATAAAATGACATCTCTCTGGCCACGAATGCAAATAAGCAAGTAAGGATGTCTAGAGGGGAACACAATTTCCAGTAACATGAGCACTAACATTAACCAGTAAGCTGATACCATCAAACATAACTCACCATGTAACCCTTAAGCAGCTCCCTACTGTAATAAACTACAAAGTTCTCATGTAAAAACCAAAGTCAGTTATTGTTTCAGAACTGAGCTGCCAGTCCAAAAAACCTATCTCTAAGACCCTTACCACTCTGACAATCTTTGGTTTTCTAGAGACATGTATTTAGACGTTAGTGGCCCAGTTCTCACACAGCATCAGACATGGACTAGCCTACACTTAAGACTTCTGCTACGAAAGGTACAAACCCTGATTAACAAATTCCAGCGAGGCACTGCAGAAAATGCAGTGGTACCTATTTTCAATGATAAATATACCATCAGGACTACCTACAAACTGGTTCAGAAGAAAAAGAAAAATAATCCCCTTGCCATCCTCTGGTACTGCTACCTTTGTAATTTTGGTGTGGGTGTGCCATTAACCTGCAGCTTAATTAAAAAGCTACTGTAGCGTCAGTACTTAAGTACAACTCTTCCGACTGCTACAACTTCTCTATCTACTAAAAAGCAACCCACCTCCAATCAAACAGTTAAAAGGTCTTTCTCCTCCCTATGGAAGGACTGCTGGTATTTTAAAAGGTGAAATGTAAGCTCTATTCAGATAGGAAGACTATAGCAGATGTTTTTTTAATACAAGAAAGAAAAACAGAATGCAACTTAGCAGTTCTCCTGTCTGCATCCTGACACATAAAATGGTACTTTTTTTACAATTAAGTATTTTAATGTCACATATTATCCTTTTCTGCAAAGAAATTTTGTACTTCTTATGTTCTAGCAGAGGGAAAAAAGTTTCATCATTACATGACACAGAATTATACTTAAAAAACCCCTTCAAACCACTGAATAGTTTTAAGGCAGAGTTTACTATTTACATAACCAAAGTGCAATATAACAAGCCATTAAAAACATGCCCACAATGTTGAATGTATTAAGCCACCTAAAAGGCTCTAAAGCACAAAAAGGATTATCCAGAAGAAAAGAGATAATACGCAAAGCGTGTTTTTATTTATACTGGCTTCTATCTCTCCTTTAAATGGGTGCACTACATTCTGTTTAACTACACCTTATCATTACAGAGCAGATCACATAGAATAAAAGCAAATTGCTCAAAATTTCAGAACCTTCCAAACATGTTCTGCAGTTATCTCCAAATGGAAATATTTAAGCACTCTTTCTTGTTAAAGCTACCAAGTGGACATATTTAAACACTCTTTCTAGTTAAACCATCTTCAAGAGTAATCACTATACTTATTTCTGTCTTAAGCTTCCCTACAGGATAAAATTTATCACCATAACTAAGTAGTCAACTGTTTCAGTTTCTGTATTCTAATGTATTGTACAATGCTTTCTTACTGCATTAATATAGCTGAGATTTAAGACCACAACTCCAAATATTTTTTCAATAAATAATTTCTTCTGGATTGAATGAAAAATCCTTGTAAAAAGCTAGTTAGCTGGCCTAGAGGTCTGGAAATTCTGGAGAGAAATAGCTATGTAGGCTTTAACAGACCATATCACAACTCAAAATACTGCTCAACACACTCCTCAAACTACATCCAAAAGGACCAGAGGCCTTGTTGAAATACCCAGCACCTCACTTAAGCACCTCTGCAAATCTTTTTTTGAAAAGGAATGCAACGTTAGTGTCTATTTGGCAGATTGGGTTTACCCTGACACAACCTTCAAATTGCCCTTTACGAGATAAGGGACTCCATCCATCTTGTGCATTCTTTTTAAGACACCTTTGGATTAAATATATCTTTGTAAAGCTTCTCCAGGAGGGAAATATCATACAAACAAATGATAGCACCATTGCATTTTCAGACTTAGGCCATGCAAGACAGTGCCTGACCTGTGCTTTGTGTCCTTCCTCATCTCTGAGAAGAATTAGTGCACACAGAACCTCCTCTCAACTTTCAGATCACACATAGTAATTGCTTATTCCAGTCTGAATTCACCTGTGCTTTCTTTCACTCACAAGCAGTAAGAAATGATCTTTGCATGTGAAGGTTTAAGGCATTAGAGTCTCTCTTTTGTTCACAGAACACGAGACAGGTTTCTCACACTGTGCATAGCCAACAGCCTCCACTTCAGGCCAGAAAGATCCTGGCAATGAGAAACAGAGGTTCATTCTGAACGAGGCAGTCAGTGAATTGCAAGGGATCTTCCATTAGAAACACCTGAGGGGTCGCTCAGACACCTCAATGTAGCTGTCTAGTGCCTTCTTACCCAAACACAGCTACCTGAGACTTTTAATTGGGGAAGGCAAGTACTGACATGGGAGTTACAAACACCTTCCTTGCCTGAGTGGCACTACAAGGTAACCTGTAAATTCCACAGCAACTCACACTGTGCTAGAAACTTATGTTTAGACAAATGGACTGCATTTACTGAACCTTGAAGGTGCTACTAAAATAATTAAGATAGACGAAAGTCATTTACCATCTTTGAAGTCAGCATTTTTCTTCCTCACCAGAATTCGGAAGTCTTCTGCTGGGTTAACACTGCCTACCTACAAAAAGTACAAAATCCAATTCAACTGTCTGCCAATATGCATTTTCTTCTCATCAGGCAACAGGAAACTTTAATATGAAAACAGAAGCTCTGCACTTCTCTGCAGTCAGACTCAAAAAATGCAAGTCCTACAATGTGTGTTAATGCACAATACTCCTGGCAAAGGTTGGTTATGACATAAGCAAGATGAACTCGCTCTGCTACACTGGTACAAGTGGACCACTTCTCTGGTGCTGAGAGGAAAGAAGCACCATTCAGGTTATCTGCTGGTTCAGCTTTGAGATCTTCTGTAGCAGAGATCTCTTAGACCTCCCTAATCTCACCAGATGTTTAGTGAGGAGTGGGCGCTCCCAGCCACGTAGGTACAGAATCAGTGGTTTGCCACTCCAGTAGGAACCTCAAAATTAAAAGCTTGCACTTAAATCATCTAGGCTTCCTGGCATAGTCTGACATCTTAAAGCCAAAGCTCTAAATGGACATACAAGCGCAGAAACCTTTCAAAGGAACTAAAACCAGGTCAAATATAAACAAACACTGAAAAACAGATCCTTTAACTTGAGAGGGAAAAAACTAACAATCCTACATTGCTTAAAATTTGCTATCAGCAGTCAGAATTCTCCTAATTTTTAAAAAATTCTTATGCTTTGCTGTCAAAATAACTCATGGACCTTGCAATAAGTTTGCTTGGTCTTGTTGTGTTTCTTTTAAATCTGGTGATGTCACTTTTCAGGAAATATCAGAAATTTATATTAGGAGTGAAGAACATTGAAATCTTTGTAGATTTTAAGTATTTTTATAAGTATCAATAATGTATTTTTCAAAACAAACCTTAAAGAATAGAATATTTGAAAACAAGTGAAGTTAGCTCAATATTAATTATTTTTTTAATAACAGGAAAATATCAAATAAAGGAGGGTGCAGTTATGATACCCATTTCATTAAGTTAGATTTAGTGGAAAGACAAAGCCAAATTTCTGATTTAGACCCCCAATTAATGCAGAGAACATGTCTAGAATCACAGCAATATCTCTGATTAAATACACAGAGGCAATGTCTATGTTGCAGAAGATAGGAAAGACAGCAAGAACAAAATTTACAACCACTGAGCTCCAATTCTGTTTTCTTCCATCCTCAGGCTTTCTTTTTAGAGTTCTAAACACCAGGAGAGAATTTTGTCCTAAAATATCCACAACTGATAGAAATTTGTGCTAACACATGACTAAGGGCAGAGGAAGTTGTCTTTACAATCTCTGGCAGAGAGTCTCAAATGTACAAGCAGATAGCATTTCAGGCATGTTTCAGCTAAAAACCCTCCTTTTATCAGGAATTCTGTATATTCACTACAACAGACTCAGAATTAATCTTCCCCCTTAATAATTAGATTTGTAAAAATATGCTTACAGAGGTAATGTTGCCTTCAGCAAGTTTCATGATGCTAAAGCTCCCTTCCTCATCTTCAATTTTTGGTTTCTTAAGGCTGGGTTCATCTTCGCTGCAAATGAGAAGGACAAAAATGAATATAAACTCTTGAAGTAAATTGTTCTGCCTACTAACTAGGGAGTCAGTAAATTAATGAAATATGCATTGAACTAAACTTCATTACATAATTGTTCCAAAATCAACACTTAACCATGCCTCATTTTCCCCCCAGGCTGCACAAACCAGACAGTAGAAAGAGAGATCAAACTTTATCTTAGCATAAAGCAAAGGCATCGCTTGTTGAAGGTATGAGATTATTCATGCTTATTTCAGGTGTGAATTTCCTTATACAGACCTTCTTCACCTTTCTAAATACAGAATTTTAATCAATTTTAATCAATCACTTTATTTGGAACCTCTACATTGAGATAACCTTGATAATTTACAGTATATAATGTGACATTTCTCACTAGATTTCTTCCTAAACATGAAATGTCAGTGAAAAGTTACCATTTTAGTAAGACATTAATTTACTGTTCAATCACTAACTGCTAGTTCCTGTCTTGGAATTCATAGCTAATACAAACTTGTTTACACAGTGGCTTTTGAGTCTAATGACCCCTATCCTCCATCAGCACATGAGAGCTCTGTAAACCTCCACTTGTATTTGCTAAAACCTGCTAGACAAATTCCAGTCAAGCAGATCAGAACTCTTAGGACATTTTAAGCTACATCTCAAAATGCTTTCCAAAGACTATTTATTATTTTAAAAAAGCTAATTGTGATTTTGGGCTTCATTTTTTGCTTTGTCCTTACAGGTAACATACAGCAAGGTGTACATTCAAACTAGGAACTTAATTCTAACATCTAACATGCTACACTTTAGAGAACATCTCAGCAACAGAAGAATAATCACAGATAATCACGAAAGGGGAAGAAAATCAGATGCTGTCAGGCTACTGACACAGACAAATTGATTTCAGTTTAAGAATGACTGAAAGGTACTCAGCAACCCAAAGGGCAGGACTGAGTTCAAGGAATCCCAAAACAAAGCAAAAAGTTTTTCTGAAAAATTCTACTACAGTGAAAAGAAGAAACTGCTTGATGATGAAGCACAAAGCCAGAGACCCTAGACTAGGAGCCATTTTTCATTCTACAAGATTAGAACTGATTGCAAAAACTGCATTGCACATTACAGAAGCAATCAACTATTAGAAAGAAGTTGTGGAGTCTTCCTTTTTTCTACAGCACACTCCTCCCCTACTTTACAATCACTGTCTGTATCACTTTGTTTCAGCAGTCTTCTCTGTCCTTTACTTACTTTTGTCACTACCGAAATAAAAGCCCTTCTCCTCAGCAACTCCTGTCATTCAGCATAACCTTACTTATCACTCTAGGAGAAAAGATGACTTTAGTTATGCCTAAGGACAAGGATAGGACACCTTTGCTTCATTCTCAACTCTGCTGACTTTCTGGCTAACATTGAACAAGTTGCTTGATTGTTTTGAACAGCCAGTGTGTCTCTGTAAAAGGAGAAACTGATACTTATCAACATCAGAGAGTTTAGAACCTCTACTGGAACCAAAAATCTTGTATATTGACATGGTTTGATGAAAGGTTGTAAAGAACAACAAAAATTCTCTTTTAGAATATTTTCCTCCAAAAGTATATGGCAATTAATTTTCTTCTTTTTCTTCCTGCATTATTTTTACTGATTCAAAATGCTTTGGGATTGGAGGAAGAAGAAAATAAATGATGATACTGCATTTAACAGCCTACGACCAAATCTACAGTTGTCATTAATCAGTGAAGCACAGCAGAAACTAATGAATCCATAGCCATTTATACCAGCCAAGGATCTGACATTTAGAATATGCACTGATTAGCAGTATTTTTAAACCACAAAACGTGCAATTACTATTTGAGAAAAATTAATAAAATACAAGATTAATTTAAAACACCCACTTCTACATTAATATAGAAGCCTCTCACATCCTACAAAGCTGGATGAGGTAACAGCCTCTCCACAGCCAACCTAAGAAGGAAAAAGTAAAATGTTTTCTATTTTACTGGAATTTTTTTAAACTACACAGATCTTAAGCAGAAGTGAAACAAATGAATACTGAAATCTCTATTAAGATATCATGCCTATAATTATGCTGCTTCAATACCATTAGACCTTAAAAATTAACAGAAGACTCTAGTCAATATGATGACAGGCAATACAAATCAGTCTTAGAACACAAAAATAATGGTCAACACATCTTCTAAACAACCTTTTCCAAATACTTCATTGCAACCTGTATCTGAGTTTTAGTAAGTTGAATCTCATAGAACCACAGCATTTAGAATCACAGAATGGTTTGGGTTGGAAGGGACCCTTAAGATCACCTACGTCCAACGCCCCTGCCATGGGAAGGGACACCTCCCACTACACCAGGCAGCCTAAAGCCCCATTCAGCCTGGCCTTGAACATTGCCAGGAAGGGGACATCCACAGCTTCTCTGGGCAACCTGCTCCAGTGCCTCTGTTGTTTAATATTTTCCTTAATCATTGTTGCAGAGTGATGGACTTTTCTCTATCTAGTGAATAAATTATATCATCTCAACTTTTCCCCAAACAGAATAAAACCAAACAGTTAAGATTGCTGTTGTAGCAATGATAAAATACTACCAGTCCCATCCATTACTACAGCAATACCATTTTTTCTGCATTTTTTAAAAATCGTACGATCATTCATTCTTCTTTGCATAGCTGAGTCTCTATCCTTTCGCTTCCTTTACAGATTTTTTTAAAAAAATCATTTTAATGCCCTACATCAATTTCTATCTAATTACTTTTACAGCTGTTTTCATCTGCTTTCATCACTCCTCTAAAGGAAACCAGGTTTTAAACAAAATAGATTTCCTTCTTGCTTGTCACATGCTTTTGGGAAGATATATTTTAAAACAACTACCAGTAATAGGTCACTGCTTTTTGTTTAAATTCTCTCTCCAGCTTGTTTGAGCCCAAATTTTTTACCTTTTATTTCTAAACTGGCTCTATCACTTTTTAAAACATAACATAGAAATGTACAGATGTACATAAACCCAGAGAAACTGGGGCACGGAGTAAGGAAAAGAGAATTCAATCAATATGAATTCACAGACACACCAAGGCAACAGGAACACACAAAAATCAGCAACAACAACAAAAAAAGCCAGTTGTTCCCCAGTCTGTAGAGAGAAATGTGGTCGTTAGTCTTAAGCAGCAAAGTGAGGAGTCCTGTGTCATGTCTTCCCAAAGCCAACATGCTGAGGAGGCTCTAGCCAAAGCAAAGTCAAGGATGTACCACAGCTCAGCTAAGCAAGAGCTCAAAACACCCCAAAGACATCATTCCTAGTGCTGAAAGGACTGAAACAAAAACGACAAAACAAAGGGAGAAGGAGCTTACTGAGAACATTCCAGCATCTCAGGGGCCTACTACTTATATTACAGATTTCAATAAATTAATTTCTAAGAAGCAGATTTTGTTTGAGCAAATTGATTTGGCTGGGGTGACAGTACCACTGCAGTAGCAATTTAGCATTTATTCTTCCTATTTGCAGCACAAATAAACTAAGGACAGTATATTCAATAACAACAAAAAATCATCTTAAAACTGTTCAAACAATACCTGTTCCAGGAAGAATCCATAAAGCCTAATTTTTTTGAGACAACCACATTAATTCCACAGCAGATAATAATGAAACTGCTTTTAATATTCAAAATGAAAGCTAGAGAATGACCTAAATCAAGTATGCTGAGAAAGAAGGCGCAACTTTATGGCTAATTCGAAGCTCCATGGCATTTGTTCTAAACTAAATTAGACCCTCTGTTACTGTTATTTGAACTATTTTATAACCAGCTCTAGGACAAACTGTCTGACCACGAGACAAGAAGCAATGCAACAGGTTGCCCAGAAAGGATGCACAAACTCTGAAGGTTTTCAAGGCCAGACTGGATTAAGTCCTGTTTAGAACTCACAGGTGGTCCTGCATTGAGAAGCAGGTTGACCAAGCAGCCTCCCGTGGTCCATTCCAACCTGATGGATTTTGTGATTCTGTGACAGCAAATACAGACACAAGGAACTTACACACTGGTTACACACTGGTTCCTAGTGTGTCCTGCACTGCAACAGTATGATCACCACTATTTACAAAATACTCTTTTCTGTGGCACCACAATATTCTCTATCCATCAGCATTTTTTCCAGTGTGTAATTCATTGATTTTCTGTTCAAAAGACTCTGAGCCTGCTTCATCCAGCAAAAACAACTCGGAGTGTAAAAAAAAAGTTTTAAAAAAATCCATAATACATCTCCAACTTACTTGTCTTTGAAGATGTCTTGTGCAGTCTTCTCTTCTTTTTTCTTGCCAACTTCCTTTAGGGGGAACAGTGCTTTTACTCTTTCAAGAGGAGCCTGACACCTTTCTCTTACCACGGAAGGCATCTCCAGCATTTCTAAAAGGTGCTGTTCAACTGGTGGCAGTGGCTTATCGGGGTGAAAAGCCTTGTGCTGCAAACACTGCAAGAAACAAAACAATCTGAGCAAAGTAAAACTTTCAATTCCATTAAAAACTTTTAATGTAATGCCTGTATGCCTGACACCTTATCTTCCGTATTAAACATACTACCTTTGTATTGCTGAAAAATATTCTGCCTCACAGTAGACTGAAAGTCTATGATCAACTGTTTAAGGAGATTACCAATGATATTAAACTAGAATACTGATGCAGATGAGTGTTCCCACACTCACCAGAATGAGTTCTGTGAAACTTACTAGAAAAATCCCAGGAATGAAAATTACTAGAAAAATCCCAGAAAGCCATCTGCAACTGTTCATATTTTTAGCTTCACTCTACCTTTAAAAAGCAATTCTATTATAAAACAGTCACATGGGAGAGATTTCTATATGTTTCAAAATTAAGTAATGAGATCTATCCCAACCACACATTCCAGTTATTGTAACAGTTTAATGTGCCTCAAAGAAAATATTTCTTCTTGGTCAATTAAACTCAGTATGCATACAGGAGGAGTGTTCACCAGTTTAAGAGCAAACGGAAAGAGAATACTAAATGTGTGCAGGTGAGGCACAGAAGATAGGTGTGTTTGGAACTTAGCTTTGAAAGGAGTAGGGAATGAAGGGGCCTGACAGACGCACAAAGTTGGAACAGATGGTGAGAGCTACAGAGAAGGATTTTTCACCCAAGTGTAGAGTCAGTGCACACAGACAGGGAGCCAAGCAGAGGGGGAGAGACGAGGTTAATGAGGCAGGCTACAGAAATTCCATGGAGGGTTTTGAAAACAAAGTAAATATCTTTACAATTTTGTGAAGTGTGGGATGGCAGTAGAGATGTATTTACAAATACACACACAGATACCAGTGCATGCACACAAACACACCAAAACATGTGAGGTACACAGGAGACAAATTTTTTCCATGCCCATTGTACTGCGTGCATTAGACACCAGTATGACTGTAACTGCTCAGTAAACTAGGAATACAGCAGAGATTTGCTCCTCTGTTGGCTGTCAGACATAACATTAATTTAAAAAACAAAGCCAAAGCAAATAAAAGCCCCTATTCACACTGGAAAGCTGCCAATAAAAAAAAGCCAGACAATGTGTGACACATCAATACTGATGTGTTTTCAGGCTGCCATTAAGATTCCAGTCCATATTAGAACATACTGTCAAAAAGAGGCAGTTGTGCAAGGCTACTGATTTGGAAACACTTGTAATGATTTAAGGCACAATTATTTTGAAAGAGAGTAAAAATGTTGCTGGAAGCTGCAGTAATGGCTCTTGTGATACAAAAAAAAAAAAATATAGAAAAAATAGGTAATTGAATTAAAGTCAATGCTAAAAACCCAAGTCCCCTGTTATGCCTGTGTTTCAGGCTTTTGTAACTGAAATCTTTATGTATGCAGCTGCAGGAGCTGAGCAGACTGAGAGGCCACAACATCCACTTTTGTTTTTAAAGTAGATGACTACCTCTGAAACCTGAGATGGCAGGTACCATCAAAACTCAGGTGCTAAATGGAGACTAAGGTAAACAGACAACCTGGAGTTTGCAAACCAACACAGTCCCTCTTAACTTTGCTTCCCCTTCCTTCTGTGTCCAGCAAGAACCACTCCTACCTTCACAGCTAAAAGGCAACCCACACTGTCATTGTCTTCCAGCCTCACTGTTCTATTAATGCATGTTATCACCAAGGCACTAGCTCATCATTGCTCTTCCTGATTTCCTTACATTTCCAATTTTGAGACATTGCCAGCTTTCAGTAACAGGGGTCACACCAAGATAGTGGTCAATGGATGAAATGAAGTGGGCTTCACATCATTAATTCTGTGATAAGCAATGCCAAATATGCACCAACAGACCAAGAGGTCCACCTTTGTACAGAACCATCATTGTTGAGCAGATTGTTTATTTGGCTAGCAAATAAAATGCACTGCATTCCCCAAATGTCTTAGATGCTTCAAACCCTGGTATTTAAGAGGGACAACTTAAACAATAACGTTGGAAGTCTGCCACTACAAAAGCTATGGAAGTTCACTTAGGTTTTTCTGGAAGCAAGGAATAAAAGTTGGAAGTCTGGATATAGGACATTCCTCCTCTTCCACTCCAGCAAGCATTATCAACTACTTTTCACCCACTGTCATTTCCTGATGCCTACCACTACTTCCAGAGATATAATTTAGCTTGATGGTTTTGTTTAAATTCTGGCTCTTGTCACTTATCATTCCAAATATCTTCATGAGGCAACAAAGCAAGGAAATGAAGTAGGAGTTCATCCTTTTCTTCTGAGTTATTTTTCAAAACCATTTATAGGTTCTGTGCAGCCCAATCCACTTACTGGCTACAGTCAAAAGATGATGCAGAATTTTTCTTCATAATTCTTAAAGAACCAGCAGTGCCACTTGGCCTAAGAGCAAAATACTAAGAATCTGGAACATTTTTGCAGCAAAAGAGAGAACAACTTACACAGATTAATAGCAATTTTGTAATAAGATAAACAAATGGGGCTCTGTGTGGCCAAAAGAAAGCACTAAGAGGACTGACAGTTTAGGGCTTTCTAAACAGCAAGGACAGAAACTGTATCCTACCCCATATATTCAAACAGTCAATAAATACTTTTTCTACCAGTAGCATTCACCCTTACAAAATTCTATTATCCTCTAAGGAAACTGGCAAGTTACTCAGTTACTCTCTTCCAGCAGCAGTTGACTCAAGTGCTGGAACAACACCATCACATTGTTTCAGAAGACAAACAGCATGCCTAAAAACCATCTTTCACTGATAGGTGACAACAACTAAACCAAAAGAATGCAAAACTCTGTCTATTGATATAACAGAGGAAATTCTATCCCCTAACTGTTTCATTTACAAGCAAAGCCATACTTGTTTTGTAATATCCAAGCTTAACAATCCTTCCTAAAATAAGAGTTGTGCAAAGGTCAGTTCATTTTAAGTTCTTGCCCTGTAATAACCTCCAACTGATCAAATCTTGCATTTAGTGACACACTGTCTCGTCAATATGACTGGCAGAACTTGAAGGGAACTGAGAGTTCTTCGGGTGTCAATCAGAGTAGGATTTGAAGACAGCGGGTTTACACACGTTCCTGAAACACACATTGACCTTCAGATACTTTGGTTATTTTGACAACACTGAGGAAGCAAGGTTTTGGGAAGCTAGGCGAAGTTTTCCTTATTTAAAAAAGTATCTTCTTCCTACTTGTAAATTGGAATAAATCATGTGGAATTGCTGAGATATGATGAATATGATTGCTGTAATACCATTTTTAGTCAATTTTCAGAGCAGAGTCACACATTCAATACATCTCCATGGTTCTCTATACAGTACAATTCTGCAGTTGCTTAAATTGCAACATAATTTTCCTTATTTTTGAATTCGCTGTGTCATTTTTTTAAACACTTCAATTCCAATGTATAATTAAGTCTCTCATCCTCACAGTTGCAATGAAAGTCTTTGCGATATGAAAGGAATGTAAATCAAAATGGAGACAGCGTGATAGAATAACTGCAGGAAGTGTGAACTGTTCTGCTTGCTTGTAAAGTGCATCAGCTTAGACACCCCAACAGAACATTTTAAATGTCAACAATGTTAACCATTTATTACTGGTCCAGCTCACCTCGGACTGACTTGGTTTGGAACACTGCTAGACGCAACAATGCACAGGAAATTGATGGGACACAGAATGAGAAGCTGAAGATACCCCTGATTTTCAGCCTATTTTTGTCCAAAAGCCGAAGACTGAATCTATACAATGCAGTGTTGAGATGCAAGTTTTTACTTGCCCAGACTATGTGCCTGTAAATATCACTGATGCTGTTGCAGACACCTCAGCACAGGTGTAGTTTTCCTTGCTTCCTGGAAACTGGATATTTAAAAAATCAGTCTATGTCAGGGACAACACAGAAATCACTAGTTTACCCAAAATTTTAATACCAGAGATTTATATCTGCATTTTCACAATGCAGATCTTTCCAATGTGGATCAGAGGAAGATGGAAAAGTGAAAAGTCCTTAAAAATAAGTTTTTAAAAAATACCTTACCATTCATCTCACCTGATACAACCTCTGAAAATGAGGGTTTGGGATTTTGCTGGGCTTAAATAGGTCCTCAAAAGTTTCTCCATCTTCATGAACCAAATTCATAGAATCAATCAGTGAGTCAACAGCAGATAACTGATCCGCTAAGGCAGCAATTACATACAAAAGAAGATTAAATACACTTGCAGATGGATGCATTTCTTGAAACAATTTATAAATGAAGATTCACTTCACAATGTGAGATTTTCACCAAGTCATTACATGCCACAGAATACAGAGCAGCTATAGATGTGCCAATAAAGAATATGGATAATGGACGCAATAATAAACCCCTGCTTTATTTAAGGACTACAGTGTAAAGTCATAAAGCCTTTTTCTTTTTCCCCAAGACCTCAATTATTGTTGCCTTTCTGTTTTCGCTTTTCTTCTTTTTCATGATGTTTCCATTTGCAACAGAAGGTTTATAGGCCACTTAGAAAATAAGGAGAACAGTTGGTTTGCAAAACTAAATGGTGCAACATAAATTTTTAAAGTTATGATTGCAAATTAACACAGTTCACAATAGCCAGCTACTGCATTGGGAAGACAGGTTTTAGATTTGCTATCAAACTGCTGGTTACAAGCAAGGAAATAGAAACTGTTCTAGAAACAAACCAGCATGCTATATATACCCTGACGTGCAGCTGCCCATTCAATGCATCTCATAACAGATGAAAGAAGCAGGAGTGGATTTTAAACTACATCCACTTAAGACTCATTGCTGTTCAAAACTCTCAGAAGTGCAAGTCAAGCTTTGTGCATCTGTACGTTCTCTGAAGATGCCATCCATCTCAATCTGGACACCAATAAGTGCACAGTTTAATAACACTCCACAGTAAATACTGTCTTTGCCTTTGTACATTATATTAACATGCCGTATTGCAAACAGCTACAGGACCAGCTTTGCACCAATAGAGCAGCTGTGTCTGTTCTAATTCTAGCTAGCTAATCACACACTGTAGATCCCACAAGGTTTGGCCATTTACTCCCACAAAAAGCCGAAGGATCAAAGGATACAGAGGACTAATCTCATCACTCTATCACAGGATCCTGTGAGACTCATGATGCTGTAACCTGAGCCAGAAGTCATTTAACAGGACAGTTGAAATACTGCCTGCAAACTTAGGTCTGCTCAGCCTGCAACTGAAGTGGAAAAGCTTTGATAGACATTTACACTTCAAGATGACATCACCATAATGGATGCCCAAATACCTGTGTTTTCTCCTAAGCCAAAAGAACAACAAAACTTATGTCTCCAAATATTCTAACTCTTTTAGAGCATCTTAGAAGACAACAAGCAGGTTATCTTCCCAGTTGACCAGCACGTCTTACCTGTAGGAATGCATTTTTTACTGTTCTTCAAGGATGAAAATACATACTGTCTTAGGTCTTCCATGTAGGGTAGTTGCACATAGATGAGACACTGTGCAAGAGGAAAGAAAAAACAACTGAGCCTGAAGGAAAAAAAAACCTGTATCCCCGGACTGCCACATCAGGGCAATATAAAATATAAGAAAAATCTAAAGGTCTAATGTCTGTGTGCATAAAAACACTTAAAATATTCACAGAGTAACACAATTTTAATCAGAATAAAACACAGCATTATGTTTTATAACACAGTGATGGTTACACTTATTTTTCTGCTCATGGAATAAAGACCTCCCCGGCCATCTGATCCGTTTTTCTTGTGCAGAGTTCCAATTATCCATGCTTTAAATATCCAGTATATTGGCGCTTTGGGAGATTTTATCACAGCTTACTATATTTCAAAGTCAAAAGTTGTTTTTTTTAACATTTCTCTGCTTCATTTTTTCTTTATTCAAATACCTCCTCCAGTTCATATCACCCTAAATAATTCCTTTCCATCCTTTATGTTTATACCCTTCAAAAGTCTGAAGATTGTTATGTCCACCCCCACCTCCGTCACTGCTCAGCCATGCTACACATATTTAGCTCTTTCAATAGTCCCTCGTAAGGAAGATCAGGGGAAACATATGCTGCAAAAGTTCTGACATACTGTGTTGCTTCTGGGCCTCTCTGCAGAAGGGTAAGAGTGAAAAATTACCTCATATGCATCCTTAATATATGGAAAAGCTACTCCAATTTGTGGGTTGCATCTTCTATCATAAGCATAGCGCACTATAGCCACCACTTTCAACTCATCCAATGCACGAACAAGTGCAGAAAAAGCAACTGCTGCATTCTGGAGGGAAAAAAGAAGTCTACAGAATCATGCAAGTTCCTAATCATGAAGTACATCTCTCACAGGGAATTCAACAGCATTGATTTAGTCAAGACTAGTTTCCATTTCAGCTATAACTTTAACACAAGCATTTGTTCATGTTCATAAATCAAAGTAGCAGAAAGGCCAAATCTCATCACAACAGTGGATCCATTCAAAGCTGAGACAACTTTAGATTCAGCATGTTCCACCTTTTTCACCAGGTGTGAAGAACTCTCGAGAGGTTTTGCGAGACAGAGAAAGAGAAGGAAGTCAGACCCTTAAAGGAACATATCGGAGCACCACAGTGAGCTTTTTACCTCCAATACTTTGGAGGTCTGTTCTAAATAACACAATGACTGGGCACACTGTTGCTCTGCATAAGAATGGACTTAAGCACCAATTTCAGGCTCCTCATAAACTTGCTCAAACATAGTATCTACCAGTTTTTCATTATTCATGAAATACTGTATTCATTTGTGGTTTAATCCAACTTCTTCTTAACCTACTGGGCAATGAAATAAGACATTTCTGTAAACTGCATTAGAAGTATTTATTATAAACACAAAGACAGGACAATCTCAAGTGTCACTACTATTCCATTTTGTTCCACAGCAAAATACCTTCAGCATTAAACTTCAGTTCACCTTACCTCATCATCTTTTGCTGCAAAGACCTTCAGAGCCTGGTAGCCCATGCAGTAATGCCTCTGGACCTAGAGATTTAAATGGTCAAGAGTTAGCCTGACCTAAAGAAAAGGTCACTAATGCAACTGGACCAATTAAATTACAAAACAACTAACATTACTCAAGTCAGAAGGCACCAAACTTAATTACACTGCATAGAGGTTGAAGCCCTGTATATGTCTCGTATCTCCATTTATCACTTAATATGGGTATTCAGTCATATTGGGAAGGATGTTCTCATAGCTTCCAACTGATGGGCAGGAATGAAAGACAGCGCTACTTGCAGCTGTTACCAGTCTGAATCATAGTTCAGTAATTCAAAAGTCAGTGTGGAAAACTACAGTAGTTAATACAGGACCTAAATCTAACTGACACCGCATCTATGCTAATAAATTTTTCTAGCAAAGATACATCAAAAAGGAGCTGAAAAAAGTCACATCCTTAATTACTAAAGCTACTTGAACAGCAACCCAGAATATATAAAGCTATCCTGGCAAAGAAGCACTTCTGTTAGCAGAGTTTATTCTGTCCATGAACATGGCTGAACCAAAAACAAACAGAAAAAATAGTTTCATCAAGCGGTATCAGTGGAATAGTTGGAGCTACAGCAGCTCACACACACACACAGACAAACCCTGCAATCATAGAAGACCTGTCACAAAGATCACACACTACTACAGACACTGGTTAAAATAACCTCTCTTTGTTAAAAAAAAACTTCTTCAAATTACAGTCTCAGAACTAACTTCATTATATCTTTGATTTTTCTTTCATGGATCTTTTTTTTTCCCTTATTTAGCAAATTACCATAAGGCTGTTGAAGTCAGTGACAACCTGCACCAGAGCAGATCTGTTTGCTGTACTACAGCACGATTCTTCAGATCAGATTATTCTACCTGTAATCATTCTTTCCTGTTTGGTCTCTAAATGTTCAGGAAACTTTACATTCAGTATAGCGTAAATAACTAGATGTGTGTATCACTGCATCTTTTTTTGTTTGCAGAAGAAATTGTCCCTTTGTCATACTTTCAGGTACTATTTCTTAATTTACATGGCATGGCTTATAAATTAAAAATCAAAGTTTAAGCGGCCTCTGATCTTCTTTCCTGAGGGATGTGAACAATTCAGGAAAATAATAAAAGGTGGTTCTATTCCTTATTTAATTATGTATTTGGAGTTGTTCCAGTTTTTCTAGTCAGTCATGAATTATCTTTCCACTGAAGCTTTTTTAAGGAAACAATTTAATATAAAACATACATTGGAATAGTGTCAGTTTTATTATTCCAAACAACAAAATTTAGGAGGGAAAACTTAAGATAACACATGAGTCTTGAAAGTTCTGGCTGTAGTTAAAAAGTTCCTGATATCATTATCTATACACTGTCATTTTAATCCTGCAAGCACGCCTGAATGATTTTATTCCACTGAGGGGATGTGCAGCTACTACTCAGCATAACTACACATACTCCTGGCTACAGGAACAGAGCACACTTTAAGATGTAATTTCTATTTGTTATGAAATCCAAAGACAAGAGAAGTACATCATAAAAATTAATCAAAAGTAATCAATATTTAGTACACTGAAAATTTTTAAAAATAACTTGTTAATTTTTTTATGTATATTTATGTGACTCGAAAAATATTCCTAAAATTAAGTGTAACCCTACAATTATTAACTATGTATTTTGAAGGTATTACCACACTATCTGACCAATGATGGGAAAATAAAAGTCCATGTGAAATAACAGTCTGCTCACAGAAACACTATATTCCTCATCTGCTTTCCTCTTAGTTTCCATTTTTAAATAAAGTCATATTTAGTCAAAACAGGAGGTCAACCTCCAGCATGAGAAAACTCTGCACACAGTGAAATACTTCTTGCAGAACTAAATGACAATAGTGAAACTCAGCTGGAGGCTCATAATGTATGAAGAGATCCAAGAAATTGTCTCACTGGACCACTGGATTCAGATATATTTCACTTATTAGATCCAGTTTCTGGTACAGGAGGTAGCATTCCCTAACACCTCTCTGGCCCTGGCCAATTTAGGGCACATAAGCTCAAGCATGAGATTTTTCCTTGATCAACCACTTGCAGTGAACAAACTCCCACATTACTCAACAACTAAGCTTTGAAAGTCCTCCAGGAGCAATCAGGTTACAGTTTGCAGTTAGGCTGGATTCTCATTTCAGTAAAATCAACATAACTTCCTGGCTCCTTGGTTAATATGTTTTGGAACACTGCACTGCATCTAATGACATATCTAGCAACATGCACAAGATCTCTGTGACACCTGTGTTAAGTAAAAAGATGTTTGGTTACATCCATTTGGCAGTAATGTTCTATTTCATTAACACCTTTCCTTCATGGTAAAGGTGACAATGCCTCAGCCTTTACCAAGGGTTCTACTTTGTTCAGGCAGCGAGAGATTTCAAAGAGCAGGAGGGCTGAGAGCTGTCAGAACAGAAGGTGTAGAAATGCCCTAAGATTTCATTTCAGTTTTGACTGGTGAAGAGGACTGGGTGTGGATTAACTCCAAGAAGAGTAAAGTTTCAACCCTGTACAATATCCTGGAGAAAAAAGATGGGGAGCAGCTTAACATTCACAGCAATTACTTGGCACCTGCATCTCTGTATTCTCTCCTCATGTGTCCTGCTTCAAGAACAGTTTTGTTAAGCCTTTGCCTAAGGCTTTGCTAATGCTTAAGTCTTGGATTTTCTGAAGGAAATCACCTTTTGCTGGATAACTTTTATTAAGGTACTTGCTTAGTGTCTTACAACTGTCAGGGACAATGAATAGTGAAGTCAATACCACAAGTAGAAATATGTGCATTACAAACACCAAGCATCTCATGGAAATAAGGAGGGTTTTTGAATGATGATGATTACTTTGTGTAAGTTCTAAGAATTCTTCACTGAATTTATGTTTTGTCACAAAAGAAAGAAGAAGCAAGTCATAGTTCACAAACTAATCCTTATGGAATCAAGAATGAATGGAGTCAGTTTTCAGGCTTGCTTTAACATTAAAGTAATGTTGAGGGAGAAGCTTCTGTCAAGAAGGAGCCATACACTTGGCTAGACAAAGCCCAGAAAGGCTGCTGCTGAACAGAAGACACACCATCTTCTGTTGCAGGTCTGGCATCACTATTAAATTTTGTGAGATGAAATGAGGCCACAATACCTCTGTCTTCTCTTGCAGAGATCTGAGTTCAGTGGCTCTGGCTTCACCTGAGTGTCCAAATGGCCACATTTATGAGCTTCTCTCCTTTGCAAGACCACACATTGGTTACATGTACTAGAATCAGCAAATAAGTCACCCATGCATACCTGAGTGGAGGTGCCCGAATCCCAATACTGAAACCCAATACAACACCATCACTTTAGTGAATTCAAACCAAGATCAAGTGTCTTGAATAACCCATGAAGTTGAATAGGAAGACATTTAGTATCGCACCTGAGAGGATCTAGTGAATCCCAAAACAGAAAAACACTTTGCTTCTGTTTTGTATTTCATTTGCTCTTCATCTTCCTTGGAAAAAGGAATTATATCACTCCCATACCGAAAACCTGGAGAACAAGAGAAGAGCATCTGGTAAGCATATGGGCCTACAATTTTAACACTGAAATTAGCTCTCTGAATATTTTAACAATGCATTCATGCCCCACAGCTATGATCCACACATGCTCATCAAATTACTTTCCCTTTTAGCAAAAAAACCACACACCCATAGACACATTTTGAACTTCACGAACAGCAGTTGCCCTCCTTGTACATCATTTTATGTAACACAAGTACCCTCAGAGAGCAGGAAAGAAAATCAGGAAACATCTTGCCTAACAAAGTTATGCTCACAGAATAGATTTAAGCAAATCAGAATAGATTTCAGCAAACAGATTGCAACACTCTCTGCAAACATAATACAAGCAACTTCAAACATATCACAAATCATAGCACAAGAGATGATACCAGAAGAGATTCAGAGAATAAAATGTGCTAACAGTGGCAGCAAGGTACACAATGGAAAACCAAAACACTCTTGTATGCAGAACTGGTCTTTCTATATATTTTTGTGTTTTACTTCCCATGCCATACATTACAGATGTATCTCCACAAAATAGGAAGTTGTAATTTCTCAGACGTATCATCTGTTCCAACTGCTTATTTCCTATCTCAGCCTCCAATATCCTCCCTGTAACATCATCACTTTATTATATTGCCACAGACTAAGGATGATATCCTCAGGTGTGAAGAAAGCAGAAGGAACAGAGATAAATCCCTGGATGAAAAACCTATAAGCAGAAAAGCAAACACACAGGCAGAATGAAAAAATTTCAGTACTGATGCTACAAATACAAAGTATTGCCTAATCATGACATTTTTCAAAAGATCTGCCTAAGTCCAGGATGCATCAGTAGCTCTCTTAGCGTAAAAAATATCACACTGCTGTCAGGGAAATCTTTTATCTCTTTTGTTCACATTGAACTGCTCACCACTTCTTTTTACTAGTATCCCACAACTCTTACAAACTGAAGCAGTCAGAAGATTAGCTGAGAATAGTCACAAATCCTTCAAAATGCATTCTCTGTAAGAAGTGGATTTTTTTACATATAGTTTTGAAGTTGTAAAACATAACTAGAGCATCTTTTAACCATCATTTCTGCTTACAGAAAAGGTCCCATTGTCGTTGGGACTTTATCTGATAATGCTACGAAACACCTATGAATGCAAAAATTGAAATAGATTAAATAAAAAAATACAGCTTATTCTAAATTTCAATTTATGTTATTCAATTGTAAGCACTCTCTGATAACATACTGTTATCTGAATAGTTCTGCTCTTTATAGTTAATATACTTGCCCTACTTGTGTGAGATTGAAACAGCAAGGAAAGGAAAAAAACTAGTAACAAAATATATCTATACAATCCCAAAAAATGAAATAGATTTGCTTAATTCCATTTTTACAAGTACATACACTATTTCCTGCTGTTTCTGGGGCCTGTAGTCTTCTAAGGAAATTAATCTGCTCAGAAAGAAGCTGCAGGTCATAAAAAGTATTCTGCATACCACTACTTCAGATTGATCCTGTTACAGTACAGCAAAGCTAGTACTCTTGAACACTAAACCTTCCTTTGATGGCTTCATCTTTCCAGCTGCAGAATAACTAGAGCAGCTGCTCATCTACAAAAAAGCAGCACTATGAAAGCATTTAAGTTTATCAGTACAACTGAAGATCTAAAAACAGAATAGTGGTAGCAGAACTACTCACTACAGTACTGAAGTATGGCCCTCCACAGAGTATAGTTCAGGAAGCTGTAGTGCCTTCCAGATTTCATCTGCTATTATTATTATTGGTTTTGTTGTTATTAGTCCCATTATTATTAATCCTATTGTCATTATTATTCCTACTACTATTATTCCTACTACTGAAAAATAAATATTTTTTAAAATATATGAAGACAAAGAGTCTCATGTAACAGTCTCGGTGTTCCATCAGCCTACAGAGCTTACATTCTATGATCAGAGCTAGGCTTCAAGGTATAAAACTAAAAGGCCCTTAGGTGACCTAGGAGTCCAGCCATTATCTTCCCTTTGTCTTCATGGTGCACATAAAGATGTCATACCTTGAATAGTATCATCTTTCTGAACCTCTGTCTCATCATCATCATTCAAGCAGTAAACAGTTTCTTTTTGCACATCCTCTTTTCTGAGGGTTTTAGCATCCACAATTGTCCAAAGTTTTTTCACTTTCTCTTCTGTGACCTCAATATCAGAATTCAAAGAAAAGGAATGTTTAACATTTCAGTGGGATCCAGAGTAATTACCAGAACACACAAAAAATCCTTAGCCTAAGTGCTGCATTGTTTTGCCAATAAAGAACTAATAAGGACCGTGTCAAATTACACATCTCTGGCTGCCACCACAGTGCAGCACTGCTTCATCTGAGACCTAACACAAGAACTGCAGCATGCAGACAGCATGCTCGTCCTGGTTATTCATTAAACCTATAGGTTAAGCCATTTGTGGAAGTCTTTGAGTCACAGGATACTGTGTAACTTGCCCAGTGCAATTTACTACCTCCAACTGTAGAAATGCTTTTGACAAAGCATTAAGAAATACGTTAAAGATACAGTTAAGACTCAATGTTCATTCAGCTCATTTGGTCAAGTTTTCCATCAGGCTTACTACATTACAGGATAAAAATACCTTCTATTACTGCAACTTCCCCAAAAGGCAAAAAAGATCCCAGCTGCATTATGGGACTGGGAAGTGAAAGAAGGAATAAGTATTTATAATGAGTGAATGGTTCCCAGCTACAGGGAAACAAAACTGCTTTCTTTTCCCTCTGCTTAAGTTAAATTGATGGCATAGTTAGTACATGAGAAGAAAAATGTAGAGCTGAGCAGAAAACAGTAAAGACAGAATATATTATGTCAGTATGACTGCTGTATGATCTCAGGCCAGTCACTCAGTTCATATTGCTTATTCTCCCAAACTTACTTTATTTTGTGTGTAAACATCTTTGGGAGGGGACTCTTTCTGTCTATTTGCACAGGTCTGGCACAATAGCCTAATAAAAAATTTTTTAATAACTATACATAGAAAGTTGATGTCTTTCAAGGCTCGTATACCCATATCTCGGAATTCAGATGTATTTCAGCTTCATTATATCAGACTCAGCCTTGTGTTGAAATAACAAAATAATTAATCCCCATCGCACCAGATCCATCAATACTGCCACACTCCATAGTTACCTGTTAACTATTCTCTAACTAGAAATTTGCACATTTTCTTGTCTTTAAATACAGTTACTTTTTCCTAGCACTGATTAAAGGAACCATATAAACCCTAAGAAACAGACTGGCCCCAAGCTCTGCCAAACAGTACAAACAAGCTGAAAAACAGATCTTTTATTCCAAGTCTGAAATAACAACAGATGTGATTTGAAACAATGGCTGGTAAAACATTTACACCCACCATTTTACACACACGTGTCCAAAATTCCTCTGGGATTGCCTAGGGTTTAAGAAATATATATATAGTCTCACATACCACTGATGCTGAATGTAAATCTTCAATCACAGCATTCTTAATCAGGGTCATCAACTTCAATACCATGAAGTGCCAGAGTAGACAACAACTAGTCCTATTTCCATACCTTAGGAATTTTAGTTATTTAACAACTGTATGGTGAAGTAAAAGTTGCTGTGGGAACCACAATATTAGATGTACTGGCTTCTAAGCAAACTTACTTTTATGCAAACAAAAATCTCTATCCTAATTATGTGGATGTTGCTTTATTTTTTATTTTCTTAGCTTTAAGGAAGAAAAACCATGCAGCTGCACCTAACTTGCTGCCAAATAACACTAAAATGTATGATTTTATGCACTTACTGATTTGTAGGCCACAATCCTTATAGACAAATTAGGACCAATAGTGAGCTGGCAGGGCCAAGGGATAGGCCTTCTTTCTATTTTCTTAAACATTGAAAGACGTTCCAGGCTCTCTCTAAATGAAGGAATCAGGAAAACAGAAGTGAACTCTGGTGAACTGTAATAAAGTATTATTAACAATATGCTCTCCTTAAGGAAATGCAGGAGTCCAAACTGTTTCAGATTAGATTGTGTATAGCATTAGAAAAGAAACTGTATCAATAATCTTATCATAAACCATTGCCAGAGAAGAGAATGAAAAAAAGAGGTGGTACAGTAGATTATCCCCATCTTGAGCCCTTATGATGGTGTGACATTAAAGCTTAAAAGCACTGTGTTAGGTCTAGTGATAAAACTACACAATTGCTTCTTAAGCATTTTACACTTATCTGTGCTCCCCAATTAGGGCATGTAGCAAACTTGAACACCACAAATTAGAAAAGGCTCTCTAAGTGGTAAAATGCTTTCTACAGCGAAGCTGAAGAAATAAAGAATCCAGTCTCAATTAACAGGATTTTGTTTATATAGAAATTAACTTTTGACACTTTTTTTTATACAGTACTAATGAACTCATTAATTTAAGGGCATTCTGTCAGAGGGAAAGAAGTTACTTCAACTATTTCTAGCCTAAACAGCAGATATACAAGTTCAAAAAAACACAAAAAAAGGAACTGTAATGAGTTTATACTAAAAAGTGCTAACTTAATTGTACAACTTTTAGCAATGGAGTTCAAAATTAAAAATTCACAGTAATTGATAACATATCATAGTGAATCCAAATAGGCTTGCCCCCCAGAAGAGCCTTCGGTTAATACAAACTGTATTGGCTATTTGGCTGTAAAATTCCAACACAGAGAAAGTGCTCAGTTTTTTTCTTTCATTGCATGATAAAGCAAAGATAAAACAATGCTGAACTCATGTTTTTCACATTGTGATAAAACCTGGAATCTATCACTCTCTTGATTAGAGCAATTGTCTGGCAGAAATCAAGATCAACTCCTAAAAACATCAGTAGAGAATTCAACTTGGCATTCTGCTTTTCAGGTTTCCTAGTATGAACAGAGATGGTTTTTTTTAATTCTAAGATCACAATGAAAGACAAAAATGCATTGGGATTTTTGTATGAGATAAACATTGGATTTCCTTTTTAATTTTTTTTTTCTCTTAGGGAAAGGAAGGGAGGATTTTTTTTTTCTAGCACTAAAGACATCGATACAGGATTTTTAAAAAGAATCTACATCATTAGGAGTACTGCAACACATACATTCAAGGATGAGTATGAAAATCAAATACGTAAGTGCTAAATGCCTAAAAATGTAATTTAAATTCAATTTATTATCGCTATTCTTTAATTTCTAGTATTTATAGAAGAAAACTGTTGCCTGTTATCAAAGATGACCCAGTCAATAAAACCCTTGCAAATGTACATTTCCACTTGTATTTTATAAACACAATCTTTCTCCTCCACTCTGCAATCCCTCCCCCCAAAACCCAGAGGCAGCAGAAGTACCTCCTGTCTAACAGGCCAAGTATCATAACTTAAAACAACACAACCAAATCTCCTCACTCACTTTCCTGGCATGGATAATTTATTTTTACAAGAGTTGAAATATTTTTACCAGCAGGAATAATGAATATAGGAAAATTGAGAGAGTATCTGAGTTGGCCAATTATCATGACAGATTTGCAAAGCTGACTTCTTAAAGCTTGATAAGCAACTTAATTGCCTCTAAAACCTCACATATTCTTAAACAACTTTTCCAACTAAAGCTTTCATCTACTAGCCAAATGCCTATTTACCCAGAGATTTTGGATTTCCCCTGAAAGTATGGCACAAAAACAGCTTGTAGAGTAGCAAGAGTCTTTGATAAAAAAAGTATAAAGAGGCCAAGCCACATGGTAGGTTCATGCATATGGATTATCCTAAAGGATAAATGGGCCAGGAAAGATTCTGCTTTTCTGTTCAGTCTTTTGAAGCAATGACAAAGCCTGCTTTTTCCTAGACTCAGACTGCTCTGTTGATTAGTACAGACACAGTGACACATGTCTCTTCACTAATGCTCAAGGAGCAGCTTCACTGGCTGCTGAGGTGTAAAGCTGACCAGCTGAGCTGGGGGAGGGAAGGAAATCCCACAAATAAATCGATGAATTACAGCATACAAACCTACAGGGACAACCGTCATCTAAAAATAGCCTTTGAAAACCTCATAACAGCTATGGTCTGCTAAGCTTCCTGAAAATCACATTGTCTAAAAGATCACTTTTCATAATTGTAGAACAGAACTACAGAAGCAGTAACATCAGACTATGATAAGGCACTTAGATGCATTTTGTCTGTTTCCCAACTGGGACAACACCTATGTGGCCAAGTCTTGGATATATCATTCACAAGAAGTGAAAAATCATCTTTCAATTCTTGCATTAGGAATGCTGCTGAAAAAGTATATTGTTTGTCACAGTGGCAGAGTAGACTGTGATTAAAGAGCAGGATTCAACAAACAACACTTACTCAAAGCATTCGGGGGAGCTTATCAAACTAGTGAGCTAAAAGAAGTCTGCAGCCAAGGAACAAAGGCTACCATTAAATGCAGATGTTCAAGCTGCACTATGTCACAAACTCTATCTCTTTCTAAAACATGTTTTTGAAATGACATTTATAGAAATGTTCCCTCCAAAATCCTCCAATACTAAAAATGGAAGAAAACTGATTTTTTTTTCCTTAAATACGGATATAGAAAATTAATTTTCCCCTGAAATCTGCAAGCTCTTCTACTTATTCTAAAGCCACTGAAGAAGCTGTATGAAAGGGACTGAGTATACAATAAGTCATAAAGTTCACTGACTTCAATGAAACTGCAACACGGCTGATTAATTAACTTCATCTTCTGGAGAAGAAATCAGAAGGTAAATCAATAGTACAATAAATAGGATTAGCCAAATTTACCTGAAAGTATAAATTTCTTCCAGTCCTCCTTCTTCATCCAAAGTATACATCAGTTTCCTCACCACATCAATACCTTGCTTCTGTTGTTCAGTTAAACCCTTTATTGGAGAAGAGTTTCTGTGCCTATGAGCATGTACACTGGCACTTGTACCTCCACTTCCACCATCAACACCCACTGGAAATGGCAGACTAAGAACACAAGAAGAAGCAGTTAGTTTGACCTTCTTCCTTATTAAAATAATCAATCAAAACAAAACAAAAATGTTCTTAGGATCAACGATTTCTATCTAGCTGCAGTCAGATGTATAAAGAGCCACAGGACTTGCAAAACAAATTAAGTAGTATTTTGAGTCTACTTGGCCTTGGTAATGTCTTGACCAGACTGATGCACCAGTTCTGGGTATCGTGCATCAATAAAGACATCCACGTACAGGAACAGATCAGACAGTAAAGTCAATGCTGATTAGAAAACAAGATCCATTAAAAATGATTGAACAAAATAAAGCCTGTAGAGAGGGAATCAGAGGGCAAGACAGCCTTAAATATAAAAAGCTGTTGCAGAGAGGAAGGAAACAATCAGTTCTTTGTATTCTGCCTGTACTCCAATCACATCATGGAGTCAGGTCAGATAGTCAAAAACCTGATAAAGGCATTTCAAACTATAATCTCTAAAACCAACTGCCTGAGGAGATAGAAGAATCTCCATCACTGTAAATCTTTATCAGAAGATAAGACAAACACTGCTCAGCAATGGCAGACATACACCTGACCCAGAATGAAGTAGAGGATTGCTCTAGATGACTTGTTAAAGGCCATTCCATGCCTGTGACTCTGTATCGGCTCCAAATGCCAGCAAGCAGGACGTTCTCTGCTGTGGAGCTATTAAGTATTTCTGGAACAAACGTTACTCTTTGAGATTTTAATAGTTTAGAACACTAGGTGAATTTCTGACTGAAGATGACACATTTTTCCTGCACTTCATGAATCAGATTTTAAAATTTAGGCAGGGGTTATAGATAAAATGATTTTGCTGCTCTTCAAAATATAGGAGAGAGTTAACTAAGTATAACAAACACAGCAGAGAAAGATGTGTAAGATCGTCTACCCTGTGCCCCTGAAAACACCTGCAGATTTTTCAGGTCTTTCATCTGATCCAATTTTGAATGAACCACATGATACCTCTTACCACATTTCCACAAAGTGAAATAACTTTAGCATTGTATTATGTTTTTTAAAAAGCAGCCTACAGATCTCCACCATACTTTCACCTCATTAGCCCTCACTAAACTTATCCATGAAGCAACACATAATAAGCAGAGTTAACATTATGCACAACAGTGTCACATACACCAAAATTAAAGATCAACCTTCAGAAAAGTGTTTAGCACCTTTTTAGGAAGCAGATTCCATTCTATTTCTGACAAAATAGAGAAACTGTACTTTTAAGCTGATACGGCTACATCAAAAAGCTTAAAACCTCTGATAGGTAAAAGTTAGGCTACGTCCACTATACAAAGCCCAGAGACTGCTGTGATTAGAAGTACGTAATACCCAACACTACACAGAGCTCAGCATGTGCTTGGCATCTGGAAACAGGGAGGAAAACCAACTATCTGCTGCAAGTTACAACCTAGTCTACAAACAGGGCATAAAGGATGGAAGCAAAGGTTGTAACAAAAAGACAAGGTTTAGCAAGAAATTATTTTTAAACAAGTATTTTACATTTGTACATGTAAAAATCAAATAATCCTTTGCTCATGTGGCTGAGAGACAGGGTGCAAATCTGCAGTCAGTGCTGTAACAGCAACGTTTCCTTTGTGCTTCACAGACAAGGGAGCAGGAGCTAAACACCAGGGCTCCAAAAGATGTACTCTGACTGGCAGAGGTACTCAGATTCATGGTGTTGCACCTCCACTGCCTCCAGCGCCAGCAACAGCTCAAATAAGCCAGGAGGGACATGTCACATTAGAGGCATAGCTGCTTTTGCTGTGTAGACAGAACCTGACATTTTTGCACTCAGCCTCCCCTAAGCAAAGGCAAAGAAAAGATTTTTTTTTGTGGAGGATCAGTCCATGATTTCCAGTCATGTTTTCCTACATAACCTCTCTGTTATTTTGCAGATGAGTTGGAAAACGGCTTAAATGAATGAATTTATTATTAAGTTCACAACATTGTTCCTTACAGAATGCTGGATCGAGGTAAAAGTACATGATCAGAAGTAAAACAAGGGCTTTAACTTTCTCCTGTGAAAGTATTTATTATAAACAGCCACACAAAGTTTTCCTTTTAAATAAACTACTCTAGAAGGCTCACAGCTTCCAGCTGCCATCACATGCAACAGCTAATACAGACCTTAACACCAGCATTGCTTCTTCAGATCAATGTCTATATCTACAGCATGACAGTCAAGCCATTTTCCAAGCCCACCCTTGTGAATATAACCCTCCTCCTTCAGATCTGCTCTTCTATTGACACCAGAATCAAGCTTCTAATATCTGCAACACTATCTCATTATTTCTACCCAGTAACTTCCTTACCTAAAAGGATCTAGGCTGTTGCTGTGACAAAACCACTGTTTCTGAGGCTATTTTTGGCTTATTGTTTCCCAGGTCTCTGCTTATATTGCTCTTTTGTCTCCCATTTTAGACTTTGGCTCTAAGCTATAAGCTTAAGTGGAGAAGAAGCCATCATCTTAACATTTATTAGCACATCACTTAACCAAGGGGACTTGGTTCATAACTGGAATTCTCGGTATTTATATAACCGATAGAAGTACTTAAAATAATCATATTACTTAGAGGTACACCTCTAAAGAAACCATACAATAGCAGATCACCAGATATTCCAAGATAATTATCAAGAAAGAATAATTTCCCTTCAAAAAATTGCATGGTATGTAACAGCTATTTACATACTTACAAAAACTGAAGTGAAATTCCTGTTTTCTTCAAGTTAGCAATGATAATTCCCAGCTGATCCTCACTGACAGGACTACTAAGGTCTGTAAACAGTTCAATGTGTCTCTTCTCGTATTTCTTTCCTCTTAAAATAGAAAAAAACCATTTACATATATTGAAAATATTGTAAGGCCATTTTTAAATTATTTCCTTACAAAATAACAATAAAAGTAATATATTTGTAATTACTTTTACCAAAGAAATTTACTTCTAAAATGAAAAAGCAAATAAACCTACTTGGTAGAAGTTGTTCTATCACAGGTTATATTACTTATCCTACATGTTTACCTTTACATGGTTCCCCCTTCTCCCTCCTACCCCAAAACAGAGGACTCTAGCCCTGTGACTGTATAAATCCCTAACTACATCTAAATGAATGGAATTCTGCCCATTTTTACCAATGTGAATAAAATGCCAATAAAATATGTTAGGCTGTTTATGGATTACACTGGTTATTTCCTTTGCAGCTGTAAGTCTGTTCTTGTAAAAATGTATTTTAAATTACTGTTGCTAGCAGGGGTTCCATTTTAGTAATCTAATTCAGTAGATTCATTGGAGAAGATGGACTTTCAAGATTACTTAATACACTGAGAAGTAGTAACAATACAGATCAGGAAGGTTCATCGATGACAGAACAAAATTCAGTTGAGTTGGTACAGTTTAGTTCTGGATAATCAAGCATAAAAGTTATTTTCTTCAATTTTTACCCTACAGTATTTTCTCATATGAAGGCAAACTTCATATCAAAGGGACTGGTGTATACAGGCAACAACAAAACCAGTTGCTCCATAGCTATTCAAGACTATAATGCCATAAACACAGTAATTTTCATTCACAACTCAGTTTGAACCATTACATGGATACAGTGTATCTAATACACTGATTAGACCTTATCCATAAAAACACAAATTGCATCACCAAGCCTAGTCTTCTGCACTCACAATTAGATCATATAACCTTTTTAGAAACATGTTCAAGCTCTGGTTTGAGAGGAAGTGCAGTTACCTTCCCTTCCCTGCACCATTAGTTCAGGGAGTGTTAGAAACACCTTGCCAGCCTAAATACATCCACTGATGTCAACATTTTTTCTCATCTTAAACAGTGTTTTTACCTACTGCACCTTTATTTTCTACAACCTGCATATTTACAAACAGCCACTTCGACAGTCTTTAAATATTTAAATCTTTAAACAGGCTCAACAAACTCACCTTTCTAGTTTTGTTTTCTTTTCCCCTAAAATGTGCCATCACATTTAAATTTAGTAGTCCTTTTCTAAGCATTTTAACATCGAGATTAACACTTTTTGAAAACACATCACAAGGAATGTGACAAAAAGTGAAGCCTTTGTGCCTTCTATAATGGTATTAATACTCTCATGGTTCTACTACAAAGTTGCCAGTTGCCTCAGAAAGCTCAGCGACTGTCTGGACAAGTCAGATGTCTCATGAGGATTCTTCAGTAACAAACTTCTGCAGGGTGCTGTTTATCTTTAATATTTATTTTAATGTTTTTATTTGGGGATTTTTTAAAGAAAGCACTTCCCATGTTTATACATACTGGAAATATAAGACTGACAAGAAATAAGATCAGTGCAAAGTCAGAATTCTGTAAAAGGCTTCAGGTTACATACTCACATTGTTTCCTTCTGAAGCAAGTCCATACACACAATAATGGCATCCAAAACTAAGCAAAATTAAGAAAAATCTCAGAACATGAATCATGTAACAAGAACTGTTTTTCTTATGAAGCAATCTTACATTTTCATTCCCTTTCAAAGACTAAGAAACATGCATTTTAATTAAGAAATACTCTTTTGAGATAAATACTTCACAAATAACTTGGGTGCAAGAGGTTCCTAAAAAACTTGTCTGTATTGTGATCTTGTCTCTGCCCCACTTACCCAATGGAACACTAAAAAGATTGCTTCAGATCCCAGCCTCTTACCAGTCAATGAGAGGCTCAAGTCCAAAGAAGGGACAATCTAACCCTTAGAACAGTACTCTGAATCCACCAACAAAATTTCAACATATGATACCATTTTCTGATGCAAGGTTTTCTTCTAACCACTTGCATCTGACAATCTCTTCGTTTCTTCCTCATCACAATTTCCCTTGGGAATGTGTGAGCCAGCTGACACACTTCTCTGAAACATCTCTGACTGTCTGGATAGAACTCACTCATTTTATGGCCAGAGAGAGCCAACACAGCAAACTGAACTGTATGGAAACGAAACATATAAAGGAACACTATACAGATCACCCCTTAAAACTCTTCACTTTACATGTAACTAAGAGCAAAACATATTCAAACATGAATGGCATTCAAACCAGGAAGCGATATTTGGCAATGTTAAAAATACTTTAAAAATAAATCAATCTGATAAACCTCTATTCTGCTTTCTCTGGGACAGAGCTAGTTTTCTTCACAGTAGTTGGTACAGGGCTGTGTCTTGAATTTGTGCTGGAAACAGTGACAATAATATAGGGATACTGGAGTTATTGATGAGCAGTGCTTGCACAGAGCCAAGGCCTTTTCAGGTTCTTGTACCACCCTGCCAGTGAGGAGGCTGGAGGGGCACAAGGAGCTGGGAGGAGACATAGCAGGGACAGCTGACCCCAAGAGACCAATGGATATTCCACACCACCTGGCATCACACTCAACATGTACAGCTGGGAGAAGGAAGGAAGGATATTCAGAGTTCTGGTGTTTGTCTTCCCTGGTAACTGTTACGCCTGATGGAGCCCTGCTTTCCTGGAGATGGCTGAACACCTGCCTGCCCATGGGAAGCAGTGAATAATTCCTTGGTTTCCTTTACTTGTGTGCACAGCTTAACTTCCCTATTAACCTGTCTTTATCTCAACCCATGAGTTTTCTCCCTTTTACCCTTTCAGGTCTCTCCCCATCACACTGGTAGGGGAGTGAGCAAGTAGCTGTGTGAGGCTGAGTTGCCAGCTGGGCTTAAACCACGACAGTCTGGTTTCCTGGTACTTCTGTTGACTTATTTCACAAATAATATTTTTATTTTATTAAAAAGCATAAACCAAGTTCTGTAATGCTATTTTAAAAAATTCATGCCTTATTTGAGGCCTAAAATTATATTATTATCTTTGTTCTCTTTAATTAACAGAACACTTCATAAAAGCAATGATTCCTTAAGGCCAAGGCTACATCTGTTAGCCTAAAAGAAAGTAAAAAAGCAGCTAAATTAGCTTTTGGACAAACTTAGAATCACAAATTATCTCAACTCTAATAGTAGTTAAAACTGGGGAGGCTGAGCCCAATTTCTCAACACTGACTTCCCGTCTCCTACGTAGCTGAATCAGTTCAAGAAGTGCTCTGCAGCAAAAGGATACAGTCTGCTTGTTCAGAGCCTGCTTTAATCACATCTTGAATGTCTTCCAGCAGATCAAAATCTGGCAGCATTAGTGACCTATGTACAGTAATGTTTTGGTATTGATCCTCACTGGCAAGGTCATTTCTAGTGCCATTAGTGCCAAACAAAACTACAGCGACTTCATCTTTACTCTCAGCAAAAACCTGCAGAGAACACAAAACAGGTATAAAAACACAGGGAGATTCATACACAACTGTGTTAGGCAGATTACAACAAGCTGAACTCATTTTGAAACATCAATTGCAATGGATTTACTGGTTTTTACTTATTCAGCACTATCCTCTCAAAATGTAATCTTACAGTGCATTCACAGAGTTAGATATAATCAAACTAACAAATTGACAAGAGGCTATCTGGGATAAAACAAATAAAATTTGCTGATTCAGTCCTCAAAATGAGTCTTCTGTGTGGTAATTATTAAGTAATTATTGGTAATAATCAGTAATTATTTTAGAGAAAGAGAAAAGTACTTCTTCTCCTAAAAGTTTCTACTGCCCTGAAGAAAAAGGGTAACCAATCCAACCATTACATCTCATGCACAAAAAATACAGCTGAAACAAAGAGCACTGTCACTCCTGCATAAACAGAGACTAATTCCTCATTTATTTCAATTATTAGTAAATGAGGACAATATTCCACAGATGTTATTGTTCGCTCCCCCTTCTAACCCGTATGAAGTCACACACACCTGTCGCTGCACAAATTTTGTCATGATCTTCTTGGCTTGCTCAAATGAAGACTCTTCACCAGGAGAAGAACTGCTCATTGTAAAGCCCACATCCAGGCACAGCACTATTGCCACCTAGAAAGAATAAGTAAGAATAGAAAATAAAACACAAGTATAATTATTTAAAAGGTTAAAAGGGTACAGAGAAAACCTAAAAGTCCAACTACATTCCAACTGGCTTCTTTTACAGTACTGTTAATAAGAGACAATGGTGGGAGAGAGAACTGGTATAACTGCACTGAAAAGAAAATAATTTAGTCCTGTACTACACTGCAGACATTTCAGCGGAAAATACAAAACAATTCTATGTTACAAAATAATCTGTAAAGGGCGTGCAATTTCTATACAACCCCATGAAAGTATTAGGGATCTAAGGGCTTTTCTGCTCTAGGAAATTAAACACATCTTCTAGCCAAGAGTAGCATGGATGAATTCCAATTTCCATTTAGGGGCTTAAATCCCTCAAGTTAGTCTATCAAGTTAGATCACCTCTGTAACTGATCTATACAAAACACTGCCCAAATCTGCCCATAAATCAATTAACACACTAGAATTAAATTGTTTCTTGCAATTTCTCATTTGATTCTAAGTTCCTCCCCTTATCTTGATCAATCATCCAGATGAATGTAGTTGCACGAGGAATTCAGCAAAATGATGCCCTGCATATCCAAGGCCAGCTCAAATTTATTCTCATGGATTAAACCAAAGTTCCCTAAATGTACATCAAAACCTTGCTTGATGGGCTTCCAGCAGATTAAATTACACTGCCTGAAAAAATTATTGTTTGCCAGAACACAGCAAAGTTGGGTATTACCTAGGTTGGAGCCAGATGACTTGTTTTAAAATAAAAAATATATCCAATTCCAGAAGAAATAAAGCTGCCAAAAGGATGTGGGCAATAAATCATAAGTCTGTCAAGTGACACAAGATGCAGAGTCTGCTTTTGCAAAGCAAAATGGATGAACAGAGAGAAAAAGTGTTGGTCTAAGCTCTGCATATGGCCTTGCAAGCAACTCTGAGTACCTTTTCAAAGACTGACTGAAAGAACCTGATCCTTTTTACTGCCCAGACACACAAGTCTTAAAACCAAGTTAAGAAAAACTTGCCCCAGGTCTTGCTCTGCATTAGCAGCTCTCGAGCTATTTTCTTACCATCATTCTTTTCCCAGAATATATTGTGCACCTCCTCTGTCATTTTAACAAGCACTGGTTTAATTCCTTGCACCCTCCAAGGAGAGGAAGAGAGAGAAAGACAGAAAGAAGGCTGAGCAGCAGATCTCCACAAGTTGTCCAGCAGGTTATACTCAGTCTAAGCACTCCATTCCCCACTCTGCCTTCACCTGCAGCTTGCCTGGGAGCTGGGAATGAATGCCTGAGTCAGCTAGGACTGCAGAAGCTTAGAGCAGAACAGAGGCAGTTATTGAGGCTCCACTGTGTTCTCACAGGAGCCCTGTCAGCGTCCACCTCCAGCCAGAGGAATTACTCTACCAGCATCAGCAACTGCAGACCCTCCTTAGCTTGGTGCTGTCCTGCCTCAAAACACACAATGGCTGGCAGCCAAATCCATCCTGCGGTCTAAAAGAGGTAAAATTTTCTTCACAGGTGGCAGGATGACAGCAGAGAAGCCAAAGAAGGGCAGGAGTGAAGAAGCTGCTGTTTTGCTTACAAAACACACCATCAAGTGTCAAGTGCCAACATGCTCTTCGGAAAGGCAGCAAACCCAAGCTCGGTGCCCGTTCAGGTGTGTGGAGCCCTCCTTCAGGAAGAGGGTAGGTTCCCCTTTTGGTAACTCTCCTCTGTGTGTCTCTCCATCTGTTCCTAACCCCTGGGAGTGTCACCTGAGCACCCAGCGCTGCTGCTGTCAGGGGCAGGTGCCAAGCGACATTCCCGATGCTCCGCAGGCCAGGACAGCACTGGCACACCTGCGCTGCTCAAGTACTGATAAGGGCGATAGGGAACAAGCCTGCCTTTATCTCTGACCTTTCGGTGCTGAAGTAGCTACAATAGAGCAAAGACAGAGATGGCTAGAAAAGCACAGATAAGGCTGCGTTCAACAGACATTAAACTGCGCTGAATCACAAGAGACCTTAACATAGCTTTCACCAACAAGATTCCTTAAACGCGCCACACATATAAACTGCATATTCAGCAGAGCAGAACCACCTCTACCGTTATTTTAGCAAGAGCAATGGCAATTACTGCTGCGGGAGCTGCACAGTGCTCTAAAGCAGGAACACTGATTCCCTTTGAGCTAGGCAGCTTTGTACCGGCAGCGGCACGGCGGCCAGCACGGGGAGGAGATACCCGGTGTCAGGGATGGATGCATGTTGGTGCCCGGCGGCGGCGGGACCCCCGCACCCCCCGCCCTCACCTTGCCGCGGGGCGCCATGGCGCTGGGGCCGGGACNGGGCGGGGCCGCTCCCAGCAGTGTCCCTGAGGCGGCCCCGCCGTGACCCGCGGCCGGCTTCGAACGGGCTGCGGGGGGAGGCTGGGCTGGGAACGGCTGTGGGAGAGGGAACGGAGATGTCGGGTGGCCTCCGCATCTTTCTCCTCAGGTGTCCCCCCAGCCCTCCCTCAAAGTGCCACATCTCGTGGGCGTGGCTGTCATTTTGGCCGCAGTGCGAGCAAAATGTAGCCAAGGACAAGCCAGGGGTGAGTGTGATGCCTTGAATGGCTACGTAGAAACAGAGACTAGACAGGAATAAGGGGATAAAGAAGGTATTTATTTGAAAGGCCTTCAGAGGTGCACTCTGGGCTCCAGAGGGTCCTGCCTCAGTGCATCCCAAAATGGACAATGACAGGTCACGAGTTCTTCACACTTTGATATCAGCATCAATTCACCAACCAGAACCCAGCCAATGATGGAATTTCCCCGAGCTTGCCCCCCTCTCCCCAAGATGAAGGTTTACAGTTCTTGGGCCCAGGACAGTCTAGGTGTCCTTGGAGAGCGAGCTGGAGAGGCTTTGTTATGCCTATCTTAGTGTAAGAGAACAGCACTTAACTAGCTACAGGAACTTCAGAGTTACACTAGCAGTACAGGATTTGAAACATATAAAAGTTAAAACCTAAGGCATCGGGTGGACTGGGGTCCCTGAGGAGAGGCAGTGGCAGGGCAAGTGTCAGAGGCTCTTCTGCCCTGTCCTGTCCTAGAGCAGCTCCTGGTTCCCCCATCCCTCACCCATCGTGATGGAACCCTGGCCATCAGCCCAGCCCCACGCAGCCGCTCACGCATCCCCTGCCAGCGGGATTGCAGAGACAGCTGGAAGGGTAAGAGCTGGAAAACTCATGGGTTGAGAAAAAGACAGAAAGAAGGTTGAGAAAAAAGTTTAATAAGAAAAGCAAGAGCCATGCACACAAGCAAAGCAAACTAAGGCATTAGTTCACTGCTTCCACAGGGCAGGCAGGTGTTCAGCCATCTTCAGGAGAGCAGGGTCCCATCAGGTGTAATGGTGACTTGGGAAGAAAAACTCCATCACTCCAAATATCCTCCCTTCCTCCTTCTCTCCACTTTACATCCTATGATGTTATATGGTCTGGAATCTTCCTTTGGTCAGCTAGGGTCACCTGTCCCAGCTGTGTCACCACCAACTCTCTTGCCAACGTGGCCATACAGAAAGCGGAAAAGGCCTTTGCTCTGTAAGCCCTGCTCAGCAATAACAAAAATACCTCTATATTATCAACCATGTATTTAGCACAAACCCAAAACTTAGCCCAGCACCAACTGCTGTGAAGAAAATTAACTCTGTCCCAGCCAAACCCAGCACACCACCCCAGAAGGCCTGTCCCTAGGGCTCTCCAGCCTCCTTTTTCCAGCATCCCAGAGTCCCACAGGACACAGCCTGCTGGGGAGCAGCCATTCCCCTTCACCACTAGGACAGGAATTTGGGCTGTCTGAAGCATCTCATAAGTTGCATTCTGCCCATGAATCACCAGTGGATCAGGATTGTTTCATTAAACACTGGCACAACACTACCTTTCTCCCACCATGAACAACAGAGAGAATTTCTGAACCACACTACATCCAGGCTGTTTGATCAAACTGGAACCTGCTGATTTAAAAAAGTCTAAGTAAAATAGATGCTGTATCAGGTTTATCTTAGTGCCCATTGGATATTAAATCATGAGAGATTTATGAGAATGGTAAGTATTTGATCACATGTACTGAGTACTTCATGGTCTGCATTACCTTCCCTGTATCCTTTGAGGATATCATTACCAGTGTTCTTTCACTCTTAGGTATATCTCAAAACCAACATATTATCTCTAATTATTCTCGAAACAGAGCTCGAAGTGGTGATACTAGTATAGCTACAAAAGAGTAAATCTCACAGAAACACTTCAAAAATCTTGTACCAGAAGATGACCCTACAGACAAAAGTGTTTCCTTTTTACACTGAGTGATATCTGAAGACAAAAGTCCCCCTTTCCTCCTTACTACATTGCCACACTTTGGGAATACCAGTAATTGAGGGATTCTCTCTTCAAAGCACTTTGCATATCAAAGGTACAGAGCAGCTTGGCAACGTGACAAACATTTTAGGGGAAACCGGTAGACAAAATACCCCAGTTAGCTACTGCCAGAGAAAATCTTGCATTGTCTTTCTGAATGTCTCTAAGGAGATTTCAGATTAATCAGCCAAGGAAATCAGGCAGCTTGCTACTATTATTATTATTCCTGACATTATCTTAGTCCAAAAGCCCCACCTTGGGCTCACAACAAGGCAAAACCCACTCCAGCTGATTTCCAACATAGCTTAAATTCTAGGCACAAGACAAGAGATCTGCACACACATGAGGGAGGAACAGAGAAACAAGAACTCATCAGTTTCATCAGCAATAGCTTTTCATGCACCGGCAGTAAAGCATTTTGCAAGGCATCACAATCAATGAACATTTTATTTTTATGCTGGGGTTAGAACGTAAAACCTCAGCCCTGACTGCTGGAACAGAATATTGACACAAACCCTTTCTCTCTGAATCCTAGATTTGACATGAAAGCTGAATCCCAGGCTTTGGTCTGAGCTCTTGCAGCTAGAGCTGTAATTGCACACATTATTCAGGGAAACCCAGAACTGGAACTTCTGATTGCAGGAGGTTTATATGCCCAGCCCAGGCATCAGCACCCTATTTCCTTACAAAGTCTGAGTAAAACTAAAGACACCTATAACCATGAAATTCCATCTGTGATACTCCTATCCTTTAGCTCTCAGTCTGACATAAATGGGGGCTTTTAGCTCTCTGGAAAAATACACGAACAATAGACCCAAACATTTCCACTTTGCACGTTCATGCTGCCAGATTTCCTCAGAGCTGTTTCCACCATTCAAAGGAAAACTGGCTAATCATTCCTGAAACAAACCTTAACCAACCCACTTTTCCTTTGCAAGTCTCAACAGAGCTCCCTTATAGGCAATCATCAGATCTGACTAAATCAGCTCCATCTGGGGGCACTGAGGCTTTGTTAGCCTGGATGAAGATTCAAAGATCTTTCCTTGTAAAAGCTTGCAAAAAAAAAGTCTGATTAATTGTCCGCATCCTATTTTATAGAATGTCAGTCTCTAGGTATAAATAACAAATATATGACATCTTGGAGGACTCAGGATCCAGGGTGATCAGCTGTAATCTCATTCACACCAAGACGAGTCCCACTTCAGTGTCAGTGAGGTTCTCACTCATTGTTCTGCTCATTCCTTTTTTTGGTAAATTCCCATCAAAAACCAAGCCTGGATTAAATAGGCACACTCTTGGGAAGTAACAGTGAATGGTCTGTCTTGTGCTTAACTTCACTCAATGCCTTTACAAGGCAGCAAGGAAAATGGCTTCCCTGTTTTTTTACAGGAAGGAATGTATTACCCAGAGAGTTACAGCTGAGACCCAGCTGTTTATGGCATCTCTGAGCAAATGCAAATGGCTTCAACGTAAAAGTAGCAAGATGACTTGGCCTTTATCCCTCTTTACCCACAGGGTAAAATTTTGGATAAATGCCTGGTGTAAAGATGAATACCCTAGCCATCTGGGATCTAGCCCAATAGTTTTATTGAAATGCATACATGAAGCAGAACTTTCTACAGAAAAATAGAATTAACTTTGCAATCATTACCTATTCTTTGCCTGGATTGATACATAAAAGTGGGTGCTAACTGCAAACCGAGGAATTATGAACTGAATTTTCTACAGATAAACAAAGCAGGGCAAACATACTGTGACACCAATCAGCTTTGTATTTTCACCAGTACAAGCTTGGCAGCAAGCTGGAAGACTAAGTAGATGGGAAATTGGCACCCAAAACAAAGCAGAGCTTGGAAGCACATCTGTTACCATCCTCCTACGCTGGGCTTTGTGAGGTGCACAGTTGTCTTCTCCCAAGAGGTCTTTCCAAACACCTGCTTGAAAGCACCTGCCAAAACCATGGTGCAGACTAACACTAGTATTTATTACGTCTGTTTAGTGATTTCTGATGGCCCTTCCCAAGGGTTGCAAGCCTCACTCAGAGTCTTTGCTTAGTTGTTTCTGTGGAATACAACTGCAGGAAAAATATCTCAAAGATCCACTCTCTAAAGCAAAACTGCTCTTCGGCTTTGAGGTTCAGCTGTAAGTCCACAGGGCTTGTTCTGTCTGTGACTGAAACACTTGGCACATTACAAAACTGTGCCTTTAATAAACTGAAAAATAACTTTAAAAAAATCCTTTGGGGGATTTAACCATTTTCATCTGTTGGTCTACCTCCTCTGTCCATTTTCAGTTTAGTTCATGCAATGCAAAGAAGTGAACCTCTTAGGAAAAAAAGAAATTACTGCAGTAGGAAAATTAGAAAGCAAAATAGGAAGGATTATACCTCATCATCCAACCCTGCCTGAAAACACAAAAGAAAAGGAAGGAGAGGTAACAAGTAAGGACAGTATATTGACTCAGGGTGTGTCCTGCCAGGCACATTCCAGTTCTGGAGCTCCTGAATAGTAACAAATGGGCAGATCACAGCTGATAAACTACTTCAGAGCAGAACACCGAGAACTCTTAATCCCATACTACCACAGAGGAGAAATGGCTCCTCAAATCCTTCTGCATGGAGCTGAGGGACAGAGGCTCCATATTTACAGTTCCTCCTCTGAGAGTGTCGCTGTTGCTTTTCCTCCTCACTGTCTCCTGCCTCAACTACTGAATTTGCAGCTCTCTCTTTCCTGTCCCTTTCCCCTCTCCAGAATATGCAGTGATTGCACATTTCTCAGGCAGAAAAACCCCCCTTCCATTGGCTGTCATACACCAGCAGAGGCCTTATCAAGTGCCACAGAAAGAGAAAGCATGACATCACAGGCCAACTCTGTTTACATCCCCTTTCCCTCGTGTTTTTTACCTTTTCCACACAACCATGGAGTCACATTTGAGACTCACACTCTTCTGTAGTCTGCATGTACTGTCCTGAAGAATTGCTACTCATCCAGTAGTTCTTCCACCTGCTGTTTGTTATTCCTGATGAACTGAATGGCAAATTTGTCTAACAAGTTGAATCCTGGTTTCTTTCCTCCTTCAATCCATTTATGAAATTGCAATAATTTTTTTAGCTCTAATCTTCTCAGCCATGGTGCTTGCCATCCCTTTTATTTTGGTGACATTTCTAGATTCCATAAGCACCATTTTGTCTTCAGCCAGGTCATGAAAGGACAGTGCTCTGAGGTGGCCAGTCCTGGGAATAACCACTACACACAGCACTAGATATGTCACTCTACCTGCTTTTGCAGCTATTTTGTCGAAACTTCCCAGCCTGCACAGGAGAATATAATTTAAAACAGCATCAAAGAAAAAAAGAAAATAAGGAAGGTGGGAGGATGGTTTAAAAACATTTGTCCTTAAACCCCCACCCTGGTTTTCCTTTTACTTATTATCTTCTGAGCTCCTATTAAAGGCTCGATTATTTGCTGTACTACTTTCCACTATCTGGAACACAAAGAGTCTAACTCCCTAACACCTTTGCCCCCTCGCATCCCTTTTCAAAGTAGATGCTATATTTGTAGTCTCACACATGATTTTCAAGGGAAATCATTAAAGCTTGCTTTGGCCAGTTTTATATTTGCCTTGGATGGAATTCACCTGGCTCAGATGATTTAAAAACATCTCCACTGTTTAAGCACGCTCTGACATTTCCTGTTTTATCTCTAATCACTTCTTGCTGCTGATGTTAATTGTGTTGCTACCTGATTGCAGATGACCTTTGTAAATGGACAGTCTTCCACATCTGTCAATTATTTAATTAGCTCAAAAGGCAGAAGCATATGCTGTGGGTCCAAAGGTTTCATCCCAGCTGAATCTCATGTAACTGTCAGGAGGAGTCTATGTAATGTAATTTCATTTTCTTTATTTATTTAATATGGTTTCCTGTAAGAATTAAAGAGAACGTTAAAGTTACCAAACTCCAGCTCCAAAATAACAGGAATTTCTGACATTAAAGTTTCTTTTGCAACCTTAACCGAGTATTTCTCTATGCTGTGATACAGGTTCAACTACAGGACTAGGTACTTTTTGTCCTCCTGTGTCATAGTCTATTTCAATACATATTGGGATAAAGTTGGGGCTGTGCACTAAAGGAGTCATGAGACTCTTGCCTCATTTGTTACAAAACTTGGGAGACAGAGAGTGAAAGGGGAAATTCCTATGATTACGATAGGTAAATGGTGTTTTAAGAATTAAACTCTGGTTTTGTTCAGCATGTTGCCTGTAATCTGATTTACATACCACTTGAACCAAGTCTCTCACTAGAAAGCACTGGTTGTGTGAATCACATTTCCTTTGTGCTCAGTTTGGGGTAAGTCAGATCTCTCTAAGTGTTGAGCACTCACAGGTGTTTGTGAATGGAGCTTCACTTTCAAAACAGAAAATGCCTCATTATGCTAAGTGTTCAAAAAAAAAAATCAGCTGCAAGGCATCTCAGAGGGGCACTGAGCTTTCTTATTCTTTTGTATCTTTTAAGATATTGTGCCTTTTTTGCCACATATTCATTTATCAGCATTTATGTCACCTGCTAGTGGAAAAAAACCCCAAAGGTATTTTTGAGAACTTATGTGTTATAGTGGCGTGTATTTCTGAGATTGCTTTGCACAACCTGTGCAAATGGGGTGTGACCACAATTTCAAACATGAGGACAAACCAAAATGCTGTATTTGCTTCTCATTAAACATCCTCCCATGCCCCACGATATAAGCCTGGCAAGCCAGAGAAAGAGTGGCATGAACTCCTGTGGATGAAGATTGTTCCAGATTGCATACCTGCAAGGAACAGAGAGGGAGGGAAGGATTAATTTTATATTCATATATTAAAAATTAGCATGACATATCTTCTTAGCATTTCCATTGCAATTTCATGGTGTGTAGACCTCTCTGGATGCACTTCTAAAGCAGAAAAGAAAAATACTGCAGTGGCCTTTTATCCCCGTTTTTCAGTTCAGCCGCTGGAGGGCAACGTGATGCCAGTGACCAGGCAGAGGTGGGCAGCTCTGCAGCCCGCAGGAGCAGGGAGCGTCGCCCAGCAAGCACTGCCGAACTGCAGAGGAATTTCTGCACATGGCTCTGGCAGAAATTAGGCAATAACAGCAGCAAAAACGACATGCTCTTACATTTTACTTTTGGTGGAGGTAGATTTAAATTTTTTTTTCCTGCATCTAAAATCTGTGTTTCTGTTTAGGATTGCTTCACGAGTTCTAAATCCGTGGATTAGCCAGAGGATTTCTGCAGGCAGTGATGCAAGGGCTGCTCAGCCTGGTATCACAAGAGGTGAAGTATTTCCCACTGCTAAGTAACTGAGAGGCCCCAGACATGTTTCTGCACTGGAAACAACTCTGGCAGATTTCTTTGGATTAGTTGTTAAATCTGTTACAACAAATTATTTGTTTATTATATATTATAGGACTATCTGCTGTTTAGGGACTGATTTTCTTTCAAACAAACAGAAGCAGTTGGGCTCAACTGAACTCCAGCTCACCTGGGTTCCTGGAGAAGATCCTGGAGAGAGATCATGTCAGGTGTATTTGCTTTGGGGAAAACAACAGTCCAGCAAAAGAGTATTAACTAGTGTTTGGAAAAAAAGTTAAAGCCAGTGTTTTAAGAAGAGGTAGTAAGTACCAAGTGGTTGCTGCTTTTTCAGATTGGATTATTGCAGAAGGAGAATCTCATCCATCTTCTCCATGTGCTCTTTGTTTTGCAGTCTTTATCACACTGCTGCCTATGCAGTGCCTTTGCTGGCAGCCATTAGCAATCCAGCTGTGTTTGCAGGGGCTCTGGAAAGCGCTTTCACGCAGCAGATTGTTCAGGACAAGCTAGCTGGGATAACTCACTGCGTAAAGGATTTGCTTTGCAGATGCACAAGGATAAGCCTTTCGTATCCTCCTCTTTAATTTCATCCTGCCCCCACCAGCATTGTGCACGTTTGCACACACACACGCTGGCTAATAATCTAATTTAATCCTCACAGCACAGGATTTTGTTCCTTATCCATCCAACTGTGGGAAGGGATGAGGGGTCTTCAGCTGCCAAACAAGGCTCTTTCTGAGCTGAGAGGATCCCATTTTAAATTTTTATCTGTTTGTCTGCACCTGGAAGCAGATTGAAATCAGGCTGAAAGGATGAAATTTCAGTTCTTTCAAAAAATATTGGCTTTAATTGCACTTTCAGAATGGAGCACTGCAGCATGGAGGATGAAGCGTCATGTTTTAAATCTTTTAATTCTTATGAGTTTCCAGTTTGTACAGCTTTGGAGGATAAAGCACAAATGTGAAGGAGGGAGCTTATATTTGAGAGGAAAGAAGGGATTAGGTTTGGTTTCTATTTGTGTAAATTGATGTTAACCCATTACACTAGCAGATACGTGACAGTGGCAGATGTAGAGGCAGGGGAAGAATGATTTCAAGTTTTCCCTGTCGGTTACTTTATGCAGAAATTCCTTGGAAGGGAGTCATCAAGAATACAATGATTTCTGCAGTTTTTCTGTATTAGACATTCAAGACAGACATTAAAATTTTTATAACTTTCTATTGAAATAAATGGCAAATATAGCCATCAAAAGAGACTTGGTTTTAGGGTGGAATTGGAGCCTCAGAGCAATCCTGCTGTAATCATGGGGCTGGCTGAAGTCATCACCATGACATGAAACTTTTGCCTTGGAGCCTGTTTCGTTATTAGAGTCCATCACTTCAGCAGTGTTTAATCACATTAGAGAGGAGCCAGTGCTATAATCACTGTGAGTCACTGAAGGCAGCTCTACCAACACGTATTTGGGGAGAACTGAGATGTCATTTAGCAATGACACTATGTGTGCCCTGGGATGATACTGCTCATTATATTAAATATTTCACTTTTTTCTTTACTACACGCAGGTACTAGGAATTATTTCCTTTCTTAAGTCACAGAAGAGCTCATTTGAATAAATTAATGAAGGTTAAAATTGCTTGTGTTTATTAATTCTGCATGCCATTTTTACATGGTTAAAGTGTTAAGGAAAATCTCCATTATGATAAAAGGATATTCTAGTAATTGCCTGTAATTATAAGGGCATCTCACTACAAATACATTTAAGTATATCATTAGAAATTGACACTCCCATACTTCAGGACAAGTAACGTATTTTAGAAAGAAAGACTGAATAAAAGGCATGCTTTCCTTAGGCTGACTACCCCAGGAGCTGTTGGATTCATGCCCAGCACTGACACTGTAAAAGCTATTCAGCTTATATATGATATTTGGGGTGTTCGGATCACAACTGCAGGTTGTTCAGATAATCAGGCTAGATTAATTATATTTGTGTTATATCCTAATGAGCTGGTTTTCTGGTATTTTGTAGTAGAAATAATTGATTCTCTCACCTTATCACTGTAGGAGCAGAAAGAATTTGGCGTATATATGAAGACAGTCAAAGGCACCTTCAAGTATATTGGTCTTAATGCACATTACTGATGGGGGAACTTGTAATAAACCAAGCTATGGAGGAACATGTTGCCTGGGAGGTGGTGGATTTATCCTATTTGCAGGCAGAACATACTATCAAAATCACTAGTTATCCTTTTTTTATCTTGCAAAGCTAAGTTTCCACCTGGAAGAAACGATTGGGAAAAGGAGCCCTAAGACAAGGAGATCACATCTAAGATCTTGATCTAGACCCTTTAGGGGCTCCAGGTCAAATTCATCCATTGCATATCTAATTTCAATGGATACAAACCACAGTGGATTTTAGCTGCTGTACTCTGGGAGTAAGGTTTTATGTTTCAGCACACTAAAAGCAAGGGCATTTTTTTAACACAGGGAAAAATGCATTATTGGCCTGACTCAGGCATTCCCTGTATTTTAATGCATTCTGACAGACTTCAGCTACCGTGTAATGACATGAAATTAGGAGAACTGAAAGTTAATCAAACTGGGTGACCAAGGGGGATACATGAGAGACCCTCAAGCCTTGTTTCTTTGGACTGCTTGTTTGCATGCAATCACACTTCACCTGTTTTGTGAAAGGATGCTTAGGGGGCTTTTTGAACCTGGATCTAACAGACAATCACAAACCTTCCTTTATCGTTAAGTGGCTGCCTGTTGGAAGAGAAATCATGCTTTGGTAGTTAAGACAAGCAAACACGATGTCCCTTCTAATTCACCAAATTAATTGAAAAGTTGTGTTTCCTAGTGGATTAGACTTCTGAATTTGATTCATCCTCTCTCTCTCTTTTTTTTGTGAGTTCCCTTTTCCATTCAGGGAATAAACGTGCATGGTCTAATCTAGGAATGAAAACACGTTAATACGACTGCCTCACACTGCCAAGTTTTTGGAAAGAAGCAGGAACAGCACTGATCCCACAGATAATTAACTGCCTGGGACAAAAAGGGGTTGCATAAATTTTGAGCAAAATTGTGTCCATCACAGTGCAGAACTGTGGATCCTTATTTTCTCTCTGCAATGCTACTGTAATTGCATGCTTCAGTGTGCAAGAGCACATTGGAATGGTTTTTCTTAACTAGTGGTTGCAGCTTCTAAAAGGTACCTGTGGGGGGTGGTTACATGGATCAATGGTGCAACCTCTGCTGATAATCTTAGCAAGGAATTGCAGGATTCTGGCCTTAGGATTCAAAGCACTGGCCAGAGGGATTAGAAGGGTGAATTCGAGGGACTTACTGTGGATAAAAGCACATTCATGCTGTGATTGTTTCAATCCTCAAAGAAACTGAATGGGGTGGGTAAGTCAGCAGGCAGAATTAGCACCTTCTCTCCCCCTGGTGAGATACATGGTGCAGTCATACAGGTATGTTTTACCTGGTGCAAAGGTCTTCAATAGGAGTCTCTGACACTGTTAACCATTATCTTATAAAATTATTACCTTGCACCTCAGAAGTGAGAACTGCAAAGGCTAATGAGCTAATTCCCTGGGCCGACTACCTCCATCTCTCCCTGTCGCACCAGGAAGCTGAGTGTCCTTCACCATGTTCTTCACTGGAGGTGGCAAGTCCTCAACATATCTGCCACACAGGGAATTCTCTTCCCTTGGCCGTGTTTGCAGCAGGCATAAAACCAAAAGCACCTTCCTGCTATTTCCAGCTGTTGCACCTCCAACTGGAGGGAATCCCCTGCAGGTAGCTTTTTGGCTCACGAAGTTGTTACACTGAAGCTATGCTAGGCCTCAGCTAGGAATTTCATTTGGGTTTTCCAAAGATCTATCTCTCCTTCTTAGAAGAAGGAAGTTCTCAAAAAAGTGTTTTCCCCGTGCCAGCAGGAGGGTAGGACTGTAATTAAGACTATGTGGGAGAGAACCAAAGGTATCATTTAATATTTATACACGTTGAAGAACTGTAGTGGTGGATTCTCCTTTGACTTATCAGAGACATGCCTGAAGTACCCAGGGGTTATAAGAAATCTTCCCAGCACAGCTGTAAATAGCAGTCCCAAGTCACAGACACACAAAACATGTTTGTAGAGTTAAAGGTATTTCTTGTTTTGGTATGGAAGTGTGGCCCCCCTATAGATCCTTGTAGCTAAAGTTAAACAGATACCCAATGAGTGAAATTAAATCAAAAGTTTTCATTTGTGAGCTATTCAGTAAAAACAAAGAATCCAGGACCCACAGATATATGACAGGTCTGGATAGGCACTGGTTAACAAGGGGTAGAACTTAGACCCATTTCAGACACGCTTTAAAGTGGATCTTCAAATACAATGAATTCTAATCAATTATCAGCATAGAATGACTGTCCATCCCACAGTGCTGATTTTAACGCAAAGTCAAAAGTATGAGAGCAACACTCCTGTAAAGCCACATATATCTTTATTCTCCACCCAGGCCAGCAAGGATGGGAAAAGGGAATGCAATTAAAAATAACAATCAGCAAACACACAGTATCTTTACTTAAAAAAGCATCCAGACTAGAGCAGCCAGAAACACACTCAATCAGAATTACTGGAATTCTCTGCAGTTTGACAGAGGCACATAAGCAGAAACTACTTGTAAGTTTCTGAAAGCAGGGTACAACAAGACAAAAACTTGTGCTTTTTTTCTATTACAACAATTTGATAATGATTATATATTTTGCAACAGGCAAACTGCTACAGAGGATAATGGGCAAGAGAGAAAGCTATCCAGAGTTGTTTAGTGAAAAGTCTGAATTAAACTTTTACAAATAGCACCAGAACTAACCCCAAGCTTAAAATAGCCCCCACCAAAATCAATGACAGAATGCCTTGAATTTAGCAGGAGCCAAGACAAGCTTAGTTAAGTGTAAAGAAGTAGAAAATACATTATTTTCCCAGTATATACCAAAAATGTGACCTCCAAACCCAGAAGCACAGCTGCCACTGCAGAGGGAGGGTACTATGACTCCTGTGACGCTCCTTTGTGTCTACATAGCAGTAAGAGGCACAGATTTGGTTTTGTCTCCACTCCAGCAGGCTGTTAGCAATCCTGAAAGCAAATCCTGCAGCTCAGCAGACATTTCACATGGATGTATTCTGTAATGAGCTAGTATTTATCATTCAAGCCCTCTGTAAGCTGAAGGCTCTTTGTGCTACTGACCCCAGCCTTTCGTCTAGCCTTGAACAGCTGCTGTTTGGCAGTGACAGCTGAATTGGGTTTTCTCCCTCTGCAGCAATGCACACTTGCCAGCCATCCTTTCCCCAAACTTGTTTGCTGCATCTTGGGGCCAAGATACACAATCCACCCCTTTCATACCAGCAGTGTCCCTTTAGTCAAAGCGTGAGAACACTTGCCAGTGGACCTTCCTTTTCCTTAATGCTTGTTAAGCATCACTTATTCCCACCCTCCAGCCATGTGGGAGCCTGCAATTTCCATGTGGAGCACTGTTAAGCAGAGTGGCTGCACTGGGTCACTACAGACTGCCAGCACTGGCATGGCTTATCCTCAGCATCAACATTAATTTGGATGCATATCAGCCTGTCCAATTGGAACAGCCCTGTGAAAGGTATTTCACTGCTTGAACCAGTCCCAGGCATCTGTCAGTCTCTTTGGATCCCACTAAACTACCTGACATTGTCTCACAGGTTGGGGTCTATTTTATTTTATTTTATTTTTGCTGGAAGTTGGTAATTGCCTTGAAAGACTTTATCAGTTAAAACAGAAAGTGGGATGCAACAAACACGGCCTAGCTGTACCTGTGCCCATGGAGCACCTCTATTTTCTCAGTTGTGGGGCCAAGACTGCTCTTGATATTTGGCTTGTACATTATTCACTGTTAAGCCTTCAGCCAATGCTAACAGGCTCCTTTGACCTCCCAGGGACCAAGGATGCAGCAGGAACTAGTTATTTCTCAGTGTCAGGGCTAGAGGATCAGATGGACTTGTTTATACATCACCAGTTCCCAGATGTTCTAACCAGGACAGTCAGTGTAGTCTTGCGCTCAACCTTAAAATGCAACACAAAGCATTAGTTTCTGTGAAATCCAGCTTCTGAATGCTTCTTTTTACCATCCTAAAACCAGAGCAGTTCCCCCCAACAAGGAAACTGGGGAAGTGAGACACCTACACAGACAGGAGCGACTGTGCAGCTGACAGACTGCACGCCACGACTTACCTACCTACATGCATGCAAATGGTGGGCTCCTCTGGCTTGGGGCTCAGACAGACTTTCCAGCAGCACCAGCTGAACTGCAGCACTGAGAAAATTAACTGTGTTTCGGATGTGTAACTCAGCCCCTATTAGAATCTTCTATACCTCTCTTTTGTTTTGCTCATCGCCTTCTCAGGCCAAAACTGCAACAGTTGATCGAGAAAAAATAACTTTTCTGCTAGTCATTTTTTAAAGAGATAATTAAAAATTCTTCAGCCTGTGGTGGCCACCTCAGCCTGGTCAGGGAGCCCACTGTGATGCCATGAAAAATCCAAAAAGGAGGGAAACCCATTATGAAAATGAGACACGAGGGGAGGAGGATGTATGATGCATTGCTTTTCCATATAATTAACCAGGAAGAGGGATGAGGTGGGGAAGGTAACACAGACTTCCAGAGCTGAGGCACAGATAGACACGAACTCCTGGACTCCCCCATTCTGAAAGGGGAGGTCCAACGGCTCTTCCATAAGAGCAACTTGAAAACCAGAATGATTTGTTTCAGAGACCTCCCCATCCCAAGCACCTTCAACTCCACCTCCCTAAATCCAGGTGCTGCAAGTCCACAGCAGCAGTGAGATGCAAATGGATTGCCCCTTCCTTAGGGGCAGGCACCTCCTTAGAGCAGGTGTTTCCTCCCTATAATACAACTATTTGCACTGCACACTGTGTGTGGCTCCTGTAGCTCATTCCTCCCTAGCAGTGCGAGATCCACTGCAGGTGTGTTCCAAGCACCTACCTGAGGACCTGCAGCCACTTGAGGGTTCTTGGTGACAGCCCCATCAGGTCCCCACACACTGCATTACAGAGCAAGCCCTGCTCTTCCATCGAGTGATGGGGGTGTTTCAGGTCAGTGTAGAACTCACATGCCTTTGTTGGCACCTATGCAGTCCTCTCCCACTTCTCCAGTGGTCTGTTACACTAGACTCTGACAGTATCTAAGCAGTCAGCCTGCCTAAGTTAGCTGCTCTTGTTAAAAGGACTGGGAAAGGACCCTTTCTAGGAAAATTGCAGGAACATCACATATTTTGCAATTTAATTCACCTCTGAATGGGTTCCTATCTCTTAAAGTTCATCCCCCCAGCAGAGACTTCTTTTCACTGTGTCATAGGTCACTGCTATGTCCTATTTCTGAAAAGTAAAGTCTACCTTGACAGAAGTGGACTTTTCACACTATATCTCTGCCACTCCACAAACAGCCAGAGCCCTGCAGACCTGAATTTTCTTACCATTCCCAGAAGCTGTAATTAGCTACAACACATGACGTATCCTTGGAAAGCCATGCACCTCCCCACCCAGAGCATGTGAAGCTAGCATTCTTGCATTCTGTGCCATTTAAAGAGGACTCTCAGCCCAATATTTTCTTCATTGTGTTTAAATATATATGTATATTTAAAAAAAAATCAGTGTGTTATTTTCTAGGTGAAAACACTCGCGTATGACCAAAATAGTCATTCAGGACAAAGGCTCAGACTGCTGAGGTCTCAACCCCCTGCGCAGAGCTCTTGCCAGAGAGACTACCTGAGATATTGTCAGAATCAAGCAGCTCGACAATGCTGTATGGAGAACAATCTTCCAAGCCCAGCTTGCTGCAGAGCCAGCCACAGAATCCCTTCTCCATATCCCTGACAGTGTGCCACCAGTACCCAAAGGACCATGCTACCTGGGCTACAGCTGAATACAGGCCTAGGGAGAAAGAAACAACCATAATTATAATTGGGTAGAAGATAATCAAAAAGGGACAAAAGGTGATTTTGTGCCAGAAGGTCCTCTCTTCATTGTACACCAAGAAGATGTTGTACCATGTAATGGTTCCATAGTAGAATGAAACCACGAAGGACACGACAAAAATGATGGGGAGGCAGATGATGGTCCAGAGGACAATGTGGGGTCCTCTGTCCAACCCAACATTACATTTCTTCTTCTTCTCGGGTACATCCTCTTTAGGAGGTTCCTTTGACTTAGCCAGTTCCTGCAGCTCTTTATCTGTTAGTGTGACGTGGATGTCCACCATCTGACCCTTCTTCTTTCCCCTGGTGATCGTTCCAGTCAAGGTGACATATCGGCTGTCTAAAGGCATGCTCCAGACACCTACAACACAGATAAACTCATCTACATCAGATTTATTTTCTATACAAAGTATTTTGTGTAAATCCTCAAAGACCCCAAAGACAATTAGATAATGCATATGGAGTTATCGTTAAAATATCACTGAGGCCCTTGTTTTGGAATAAGCACATCCACACATGGAATTATACCTGAATAGCTAATATTTCACTTTACATTTGCACTGTATCTCAATCCAAATTAATTTCTGAAGTTTAGAAAAACTTAACAAACTGTCATAAAATTATATTTGCATTTTAAGAGACCAGCAGTGGCACCACACCAGACAGTACTGGTATATGTGTTAAAGTTATGAAGGTACTGCCTTAGCTTTCAAGTGACATTGGTACAGGGTGGTCCATGCAGTGGCACTGGTCATAAACTCCTCCATAGGGCTACAGTATATTTCTGACTAGCTTGGAAGGAGGACTTCAGAAACTCTTAAAAAGAGGCTGAGCAGTTTAAGTGCTCCACAAAAGTAGGAAGGCAGCAGGTAAGTAATGAGGATAGGCTTTGGGATCAAGGTGGAATCTAGTGTATCTGATGTACCAGGAACATGCATTCATATTTAAGCCCCTCTCAACTTGCACTGTTGATTCACAAGAGTATTTAGCCACAGGACTTGCCTTCCACACTTCTTCCCTGCAAGAGTACCCAGGACAGATAGCAGAAGTGAAAGTGACTCCAAGATGCCCCACAAAGATCTTGCCAAATAATCACCCTTCAAGAGGAAGCCATGCTGAGTGTATGCAAACTGAAGGCAACAGCAAATCCTAGATAATGAGTTAAATTCCCTATCACAGGTAGAGCCACTAACTCCATCAGCTTCCATCCTCTCACTTAACAGGCAGTTGTTCAGGCATGGATAGTGGCTTGATCATGGCTTGGAATGACATCATTGGCTTAATGCATGCATAGCATTGCAGCACATCAACTCCAAAGAGCACATACATTTAAAACTAAGACTGTATCAACAACCAAACTTCACAAAGAACTGCAGGAGACATCCCAAATCAGCCTGAAATGCTTTCTGTTTCAGAGCATTTTCATGTATGAACTCAAGCTCTCCTTGCCTGCAGTCTTGGAGAGGGTTGGTCCCACAGTCACTTCTGTTTGACCTTAGAGCATAATGGCATCAAAAAAGCTTACGGGAAGCGATGAGTTCTCAGGAATACATACCATCTGTCGTAGACTGACCCAGGAACTTGGAGCCTTCCTCAGAGCTCCTCTCCCCTCCTTCTTCATCCACCTGTTCTTCTTCCACCTTATGGTCATTCTCAGACCGATACACTATTATTGACTCAGGGCGGGACTCCTTCTTCTTCTTTTTCCTCCGGTCCATAGTGGCTTCCCCATCAAAGGTGACAGTGGTTGCCACAGCCCTTCTCATAGTGCCACAGTGGGGGCTCTGACCTCCAGACTTGCTGTCTTTCTGCAGAGTCTCCTCCATCCCGCCACTGCTCTCAGTCACCTCACCTGGCATCTTGTAGCACCTGTTTCCAATCCAACAGCACCAATCCTGCACTTAGAAGTCATTGATTAGACAAAGGTCCATGGATGCTTTGTTCTGGTAAGATGTCTCAGTGCTGGTATCCAAACTATGCACTCCATTCCCAGCCTAAAATGAAAGAAAAGGCTGAAAAAGTGTCTTTTTCTTACCAAGCAAAAAAGATCGGCAGAATTTGCCTAAAATGGGTTACTTCCAACTAGTTTAAATGTCATCTGAAGATCCCTATTACTGTCCTGAACATAAGTTCTCTTATATGGATATGTTTTGTGGTATCTAATCTATCTTGATTCTTAGGGTGCAGTTTTCACTATAACAAACCAAAGGTACTGGAAAGAGCATTAACATTTATAAGAAGGGATTAAACATGGCCAGCTTACTGGATGAATTTAACATTCCTCTGCAATGCTGGAAACAATCAGAAGACAATAGTTTTGGCCCAAATGCATTAGAATAAAGGACTGAAACCATAAATGAAAAAGAAGTTGGCTGATTTAAGGGACTGGCCTAGACACAGCTGCAACAGGAACACTGTGCTTGTCTGGCATTACAACAGCTATATTGGTGCCATCGTTTCTCATTTTGAGTGTCTAATGATTTACTCCTCTTTGCAAGGATATTACAAAAATTAATCAAATTATGTCTAAATGAGTGATGTTTCAAACTTTAACAATTTAGCAATATGTAGAGTTGCCACACTTTAAAAATACACTATATACAGTGGATTTAAAGCAAAATTATTATTAAGATGACCTTGCCAGAGAGGGAATTGGGAACCACAGCAAATTCTGATTGCGCAGAGAAAACAACACAACTCTTCACAAATCTTTGTAACAAATTTAAAGACTCGATTTTTTGCTCTTCATTCAAGCAAAGTTAACAGCAATATCAAGTGAAACTGTTATCTATGGGAAAGCTGCCTAAGTAAAAACCACATAATTAAACATGCATTGAGGCAGACAAATCCTGCTCCATGAATATGGAAGAAGGATTATTGGTTCTCAGATTTCATAACATTTAAGAAACTGACTGTGCCAAGTATTCATGAAGCATTTAGGTACAAATCTGAATACAATGAGTAACATTTTAACAATTCTGAAGAGCGCTGTTGAACATTTACATGAACATTTGTATTTAAAAGAACACATCTGACCAATAATTAAGCTTCTACCTAGTAACCAAGTCTTTCCTTTAACAGGAAACTAAGAAACACAGGTATCATAGTTTATAGCCCACATGATGCTGGGGAAATGGTTTTACTTGAATGGATGATAGAAAAAAGTTGAGCATTTTAAAATTTGGCAGTATGGTCCCAGTCCTCCCACAGATCTAAGATTTTGCTGCTCTGTTTTGAAATTTTGTGCAGAACTTTAGATCAACTATTTATGCCTCATACACTCACACTTACACACACACCACACCCACACAAAACTTTTAATTGTATCACTTTAACACCTAAGACTGTGCCCAGCTGGCTCTATGAAGCCTTGAAGAATTCAATAATTCAGATTATTTTTGTGCATTATAGAAAATAAATCTGCCCTGGTGATCAGAAGACACATAAAATGGACTTTAAAAACCCTCAAGATTCAGCATACCCCAGAAGCCAGACCACTTCTAAATCACTGGGCAGAGAATATTTTATTAAGCTTTGCAGCATGGCTGGGAAGAGTCTGTTTAGATTGCCATCTCACCTGCCATAAAAAATGTATGCTTGAATTAGCAGACATACAGGAAAACAGAAATTCACATAAGCTTTTGTTTGTTGGTTTTTTTTAAAAAATGCCTTTAGGAATAAATTGAATGAATTTATACTATGGAATAAACTCACTCTTTGTAGTAAATTCATTCAGGAGATACAATAGGCTCTAACATTTTTCTCTTAAAATCAGCTGTAAAATTTCACGTTTTGCATCTATAAAACCCTGAAATTACCTGATTGAGCCTAATGAGTCCCTGAGACAACAGTGAGATTCTGCTTCCAAAAGTGAGGAAAACAGGCCTGGAAACAGAGAAACCAAAAGCATCATTTCTAGAATAATCTACTGAAAGTCTGGAGACATAGATTCCCAAAGTTCTTGCCTGTAGTTTCATGTTCAGTCCCTACTGACTTGAGAAGGGGATGACTTGCAAGTAACATTTAAAAATAACACAAAGCTACAAGCAAAGATTTGTGGTTGGGCTTTTTTTTTTCTTAAAGTTGATCCAGCTGTGGCCTTGCTTAAACTCACAGTGGATGATAAGCTAATGTCAGTTCTCAGTGGCCAAAGTCCAAAGGACTATGCAAGGAGCAAGATGATGTCCCTTTTGAATCTCTCACAGATAGGCACTGGCAATCTGTCTCCTGTTCTTGTGCTCACCACTCTGGCAGAATGCTGATTGATGACCAGAAGATGCCTATGATCCCTGAGTTATTTTGCTATGTCTGATGTTCCTACCCCACTCTAGCAGCTACCACCACTGAGTTACCACCAGGACTAGAAACACCTCCACAGCAGGGTAGTCTGAGAGTGGCAGCTCAGTTTCTTCTCCTGCTGACAAAAGGAGAGAGAGTCAATGGAGGAAAAGCCCCTAAGAAGCACTGTTGCTGTGGCTGAGTCAAAGCCCTTGGGATAAGGAAGATTATTCTGTTTAAGGCACAAGAAGGTAAAATCTGATGTCAGTCTGTCAACATCAAAACCAAAAGCATGAAGGAGATCCTTGTGATCCAGCAGAGGAGGACACAGCAAGATAAAACAGAAATACAGGGCAGACGTTAGGTGGGTGTTTTAACAAAGTGGGTAGGTGTCCCTTGGTATACATCACTGGGTGATATACCATCACTGGAAACTTCCAAATTTGGACTGGCTATCTTGGCAGAATTTTGGTCACCTCTACTTGACCAGAAGAGGGGAAGTCCTCTGGTTTGCCCTAGGGAGCAGTCAGATTGAAGATCACAAAGATCCCTCCTGATCTTATGCCTGTCCTCATAGTACATGTTTATTTTTCTCTCATCTGTTTCCCAATGAAGCAGCTGGAATACCCCCTGACAGCTGTCCAGAACTTCTGAACACAGCACTTCAAAATACCACCATCAGCCCCACATCTCACAGCAGTGCTGCTGAGTTGAGTAAGTTCAAGCCTCAGTCCCACTTTCCCTGGGAATATTTTCTCTGTAGTTGCAAACAAGAAATGGGCTCTTGCAGGAATCACGGTAGTGTACACAGAGCTTAATTTTTCTCTCTTCTTTACAACTTGTAAGAGTAAGGCCAGCCCTCAGCACCACACATGTATGAACCATAGCACCAGTTCCTTCAGCCACACACCAAGACCTTCACCCCTTAAAAGCCTTGCTGTAGAGCCGAACCATTAACAATTACTGTGCATCTCATACTAGTGATATCTCCCACATGCGAGCACAGGGGCAGACAGGAATCTAAGAACTGTCCATGGGAGGGAAGGAAAAGAAATGGTCATATTTCAGAGATAGCAAGGAGCAGTTTATTAGCCAAACAATTTGTTATTAATCTCCATATGAAAACAGATGGAGAACCCTGGGGAGGCGGCTCTGCAAAAACACTCTGTAGAGTAATTTTTAGAAGCACAGTCTTCTGTTACTATGCAGGAAAGCTACGGCTGCTTATGCTTCCTGTGACAGTAATAGTCTTTGACACACAAAACAGGAGCCTAAAAGCTTGGCCTTGCACCATGTAGGTCAAAGGAAGCTTCTTCCATTGGTTTTCAGGGTTTGATCCAGCTGCTAACAGAAGAGAAATTATCTGGTTTGAATGCAGACGGGAAGGAAGAGCCTTTCTGCAAGCTAATAAAATCCTTGATCTTAAATCCCTGCTACCGCACAAGTAACCTTTTTATGACTGCTCAGAGCAGACATGAGAGGAAAAAATGTAGACGGTAAGCAGCAAGGAGCATAAATTTTTATTTTTATAGTCACATAAAAGGTACAACACATAAGAAGAACTGGCACTGTGTCTTCACTCACATCATGCAGGGGTTGTCTGCAGAAACAAAAAAACAACCTGTGCTTTAGAAGCACTGTGATTTATGCAGGATGGGGAAGAGATGAAGGGAAATTTACCCCAGAGACACACCTTGAGAAAGCTTCCCAGCCACAGATCTTCTTTGCTTGCTGCTTTTACTCCATAACCTCTGCATCCCAAATCCCATCTCCACTCAACCCCACCTCTGATTTTTTGCATGCGCATGTGTGTGATTTTGGGCATGTATGCTACCCAAAGGATCTTTTCCAACCCCTGGTATTTTTAAAGGGGTTATTTGCTGGCAGACTGTACATGCGAAAAATAGGTGTTATTAGATGCATCCAGCTGTGCAGGACAGATCTATCTGTCATCAGCCAGATGTGTTATGATGAAATGCATTCATCTAATGCAGAACAGGAAGCCCCCAGGCCAGAGAAAAACATGTGACAAGACATATATAAGAAAGCACATTTAATTCACACATTATGTAGGAAAAGGGCCAAATGGTAGGGCTCCCTCCACAGCTTTGGATCTAAATCTAGGGATTTAAATACCTAAATGACTTCACATTATCTTTCACATATGCATCCTTGCCTGCTAAAACAGAGGATGTCTGTCCCCTCTTTATTTCATGGTGAAATAGCTCAAATTAGATTGCACACTTACTTGAATCTAGCAAATACTCAAGGCTGTCATGAATGACATATCAGAAGGTGAGGCAAGAACAGCTCCTCCCTGTCAGTACCAGGGTCTGTGCAGCTTGTGGTGAGCTTGACAGGGGGATTTATTTCACTGAAAATAATGAAATGTTATTTTTAGCCATATGGATTCTTCACCAAGCAGCTCCTTCTACAGGAGGGAAGGTCTAAGGAATGAGGGAAAAACTACCCCTCCTGGCAGTGGCTGATTTCAGACTGCATTAAGTGTCTTTATACAAGAGACACAAAGGGAAACATCTACCTCTGCCACCCCAGCAAGGTAAAAGAAAGCAAACAGCAAAGTACAAAGCTCACACCCATCTTTCCATCTCTGCTTAATCCACAGGCTTCCAAGCACTTTCATTACTTGGAAAGAGGAAAAAGAAAAAATGACCATGCTCTGGCATGCATCTGAGTAGGAGCAGGAGGCAAGCTGGACTGCCAAAAGCAGAGGATGGTACTGAGCACCCAAGTGGAGGGGATAACACAGTAAGATGACTCGAGTCACTAAAAACTTTAGAGGTGTTTGCTAATGGAGGCCCCCATGCTCCATGCCTAACCCTCAGGAGCAGAGGGTGCTAAAAGCTCAAGCTAAAACCAAAGGGAGGCATGGGCAAGCAATATGATTTCTGTGGGCAAGCACTGAAAGACCCAAGTTTGCCCAGTCCCTGCAGTTTATCACAGGAACAGGGCCCCTTGGTGTTGGCTGGAGCCATTAGTGCCAGCACCACACCACACCACGAGCCAAACCTGCTGTGGCCAGCTCAGCTGGTGACCATCACTGGAGCTGCAGGAAGACTGGACTTGCTTGGATGTGGGTTAAGGGCTTTCTGGCTCCCCGGGCCATGCTGGGTGGCTCAGGACCCTTGCTCTCCTTCCCGTCCTGCCACGAGACACCCAAACGCTCACTGACAGCATTCTACAGATACAGACAGAGCACCAAAAAAAAAGGAGTGGAGAAATGCATTCCACAGTATCACTATATTGTTTCTGAATGATATTTTCCAAGGATTTTTTTTAAAGTCAAGGACATTTTACAGAGTATCTGTTTTATGAATCAGTTATTTCTTTTTCCTTTGCTGTTCCATAACTTTTCCAAATGTCACAGAACAGTAACTGCTGTGTAGATCACTTTTTACTGAAGACTGGAGGACAGCATACAAGAATAGCTGAGCATTTTTATTTTATATTAAAGCGAATGCCCAATCAATTTTCTTTTGCTTGCTTACCAACTTTTTAAAAATCCCCCAAGTGTACTGGTCTGTCTTTTTGGGAGCAAAAGCCTGACGTGCTATCTTGCCCTTGTCTTCCCACTTATTTGAACAGATTGCTAGAAGAAAGAGAAATTGATATAAAAGACACAAAGGTTCCCACTGCCTCCACATGGATGATATCTGTTTATGTTTATTATACTATGCTAAAAATGTCAAGGAATGCCATGTGCACATCAGCCTTTCAAGAGAACCAAAGCTTTAAAAGGAGCCTGACTTGGAAATGGAAGGTTTGAAATCTTCAAAGCAAACCAAGCATTTAGATATGAGTCTTGAATAAACTCAAGCAAACTCCCTGAATCTTATAGGAAAAAGATTTCAACCTTAGAGTGGAGACACACTTTCTCTGTTCCCCTACTCTACTCCTCACTTGCCAACGGCCATCCTGCACCTTGAAAGAGCAGGTGCTAATTGCAATCCCTGCCCCATTCCCCAGGTCACTGCTGGATTATACTGTACCATAGGAACAGCTGAACAAAGTCAATCCCACCAGCTTTAGTCAAACATCTTACCTCCACAGCAGTGCCTTTAGGCTGGGATCAAGTGTAGCATCTATTTTTATTTGTATAAGACCCAACTTGTCTTTGGTTGGGATTGGAAGAAGCACTGGGAACTGGCTGCATACCCAAACCAGAGCTGCGTCTCCTCCCCTCCAGGCATCCAAGCAGATGCCTAGAAAATGGTAACAAGTGAGTAGTATGGCAAAACAGAGCTGTGAGGCCTCCCCTCCCACACCAGAGTGCAGAGAAAACACCTTCTACACAGCATATACACGCACATGTGGAAGTAAGAAACACTTGGTGTTGCTCCAAAGCCATGAAACACCAGTGGTGGGTGTGAAGAACTTGTGCTAACACAGGACTGCTACAGACCTGGCAGGGGATGCCAGTGAACAGCTCCAAGACCTCCATCCCACCGTGCTCTCCAGAGGAGGTTTTAATGCATGCTGGGCTCTTTTCTGAACTTTACGATAACTAGAAACAAGGACCCTAGTTAGCACCTCAGGCTCTTTTTCCTTCCTTCCTACTCAGAAGACCCCTCACCATCTCAGTTTCAGTCCCCTTTCCTACCCTGCTCTGTGCTGGCAAGATCAAGCACGCCAGTGCTTTACTCTGACAAAATGAGGAGAAACCACACATTGAAATACCTGCAATTAGAGAGGAAGCAGTTGCAGCCATACAGCCTAATGGAAAATAGAGTCAATTGTAAATCCAGTCTGGAAAGCATTATGTGAAAAATACCAACAACAAACTACATATACATACACCCTGTGGTTCTTCTTTAGGCAAAATAGTTGGGAGTTTCAAATCAGAGCTTTCTCTGAGTAACACCTGGCTGCAGCCCAGGAGTTGCTGGAGAGCACAACTGCACAGAGAGAGAACTGGAATATTCTCCTGGGAGTGATTCAGGATTGTTTAATGCATTGCACAGTAAATATAATCTAAGATATTTAGACAGTATCTCCAGCAGCAGGAATTACTTGGCTCAGGGGAGCTGTGATTGGATACAAGTGCAGATAGAGACCCATCATGCCAGGATATTAAAAATGCAGCATTTTGAATTGCAGACAAGTGAATGCTTCAGTATCATTAGTATGGTATTAGCAGTGTGTGTGATTGTTTAGAAAATCTATCTAGGTACCTGTTTCAAACTGTTTGATGCTGACATTTTATATCTTTCACCGCCATGAACTCTGCTTTGGGTGGGATCTTGATCTTTGGGTCTTGGTATCTCCTGCATTTTTTTTAATCACTCGAATGAAATTCCTATGGATAACAATAAAAGACTGTAAAATCCTGATTATTGTCTAATTAGACTGAAATCCCCCAAGATATGGATGAGAGTAAAGTGCCTTTCCAGAGAGGAAGTCCCTAAAAAGATGAATTGACCAGAAAGCCTGCAGGAGGCTGTTCTGACATGGAAACCAGAAGCCACATAACAGAAAGGCTCTCACTTGCTGTTGAGAGATGATGAAAGGAAAAGCAGCCTCAGGGGACAATGTACAGACAGGAGGTGAAAGCAGCAAGGATTTTCAAAGAGTCCTGTTGCATAATCCCACGGAACGGTCCAGAGAGGTAAGGACACAAATTCATACCAGCTTTCATTTGGTTTTTGGTCAATCCAAGCATTTATTGTAATAGGTATGCAGAGGGAAGATTACTGTTGTTACACTTTGTGTGATTTGGTATCCCGTGAGAAGAAAGATATGAACCTGGAGCATCCATAAGAGTGGGTCTGGGAAAGCAGAGAGTGCAAGTCTGCATTTTTCTGAAGGTTAACTAGCAGAAATCCTCTGTGAGAAACTAAATTTAAAGTTTTATTTCTGGCAATAAGATGCTTTTCATTAAGTCTCCTCTGCTCTCACCTTCCTTGTGAGACTGTGGACCCCAGGGATGCCTCTAACAGGGTTTGGATCCTGTGGAGGTTTCTCACCTGTTTGGAGCCATCTCTTTTCTCACATCAGGTTGGTACTTAACTACTCTTGAGACCTTCCCCCTTGCCAACGTGGATTCTGAGCTATGGGAGGGCACAGACATCCTGAAGGATAGCATGCCATAAGGAATTCTCAAAGCAGTACATATCAGTGCCAGGTCTTTTAAAGCATGGCAGCATACTGGACTAGCAGGTGTCACCAGCTGAATAGCTGAGCCATAGGCTGGCAAAGCACAACATCATCTTTGGACAAAAGTAGCCTTTTCTGAAAATGCAGAGTTTCCTATTCATCTCAATAAATTGAACTACTTCATTCAAAGCCAAGACACAATCTGGAAGCTGTAAAAACAGGAAATCTAGTTTTCCCTCTTCGATATGTAAATAAAAAAGTAGATGTTCAAGAATGACATATGCTACTCTCACAACTCCAAAGGAGCTGACAACTGGAAAAAACTACTGATGAATTCTTTCTTTGTCATTTTGACTTTTGAATGGTTGATGTTTTAAGCGATAGTTATACCAAGGCAAAAAAATTCAAATGGCTAACTTCAAAAAACAAAAATTAATACTCCGAGGCTTCAAATGTAGATTTATTTTCTTCCAAATACAAGCTGACACATACTGAGAAAATAAATAAAAAATAAGCTGTCTAATCAGATGCTATTTTCTAACACATAAAAATTCAGAATCTTAACATTAAGTTTATAGAGTAACATCAAGATGTAAAAGCCTTATGCTTACTGAATTTACCATTATGTCTGTGTGCAGTGACAGACTGACATGTTTTAATCTACCAATAAAAGAAAAGTAACATTCTTTTGTGATTAAGAAAGTACAAGCATATGAGGAGATTAAAATTGATTTTAGTTAATAAGATTTTCTCCCTTTCAGCTTAAATAATTTTGAATTTCAACCACTGGGGTCAAATCGATTCACACAAAGGTGCAGTTTGAATCCTTGGTCCAAAGGCAACACACACAACAGTGAACAGAAGCCACTGCCTTGCTGAAAATGTCTGTGAGCATTGGTTATCCCAGCTCTATTCTTTGTGGATACATTTTGTACCAGAAGGGGCTACCCTCCACTGAATGCCAAGGAATGGATGTTTCCTTTTCCCTCCTCCTTCCTCTACAAGTCTTTGTGCCTTTCCCCTTTCTCCTCCCACCCATCACTCACAGAACCTTAACTCATGTGTTCAGCCCCTTATTTATGGCATTTCTGTGGCTATTGAGAAATTCCAGAAATCAAGCAATATATCCTGATAGGGAAGAAAAATTCTTTTGATAGTGTTCTCCAGGAAGCACACTGAAGTGGAGGAGGTCACATGAGTAGAAAGGCTCACCGGATTTCCCTTGAAGCCATGCAGTTCTGTTGGGATGGTAGGCAGGTTGGAATATGAAGATCTAATTCACTAGCACAGATGAGTGCTTCTCCCTGGGATTAATTAATGATTGCTCTGATATGGCCTGCCTAAGATATGTAGGGCAGCCAGAGACAGTTAATGGGGATGTGTGAAGTCTCAGATTGTGAAAGATAATCAAAGGGAGGGAAAATATTTTTTTGCAGTGTCACAGTGCTTCTTCACATTTTGCCTCCAGAAAGTGGAATGCTGCAAAATACTGAAGTATTCTGCAAACATTGACCCACCTGAAAAGGGCAATTTTGTCTAACAGTTGCCTTATTGGCCTAAGTCACCATGCAAAAATCCACTCCTGTCTTGTCACCCTTTGCTGAATGAGTCTGGACACACTGTTAACTTCTCCATGCCTTCCCTTCCCTACACATAAAAGGAAGGTATACAGCTTCCATCAAAACACACTGAGCTTCAGGATAAAAATGTTATCCCAAAACTGTCCCAGATTTAAGGTATTAAACCTTAAAACATGCTTTTGGAAAAGTATATAAATGTGTTTCACAGATGAGAAACCCAAAACAGACTCAATGATTCTCCCACTTTACTTATATGTCTTTAAAAAAACCCAAAACCTCACTCTCTTCTCACATTAGCCAACTCTCCTAAGGCAAAAATAACAAGACAAAATTGAGACATACTTTCAAACATCTCTTCTATTGAGAAGGACAGAGGAGATGCCTGGAAAGACACTGAGCATGCACACGCATGCTGCTGGGCACATCAGCGCTGGTTAAAATCACCTGCAATGGACAAAGAAGCTCTGTCACTTCACTGTGGGATAGAAAGGAAAACGTTGCCTGTCCTCTGTGTCAAGTGAGCAATTAATACCGACCTTAGTTAGGGCCATTTTAAGGGAAAGGGGGACGGACACCACCACCACCACCAGCACTACAAAGGCATTTTAGCCCAAAACGACTCTACTGGAGACACGGTAACCGCTATCACCTCAGCCTTCACGGCCTCTTCCCGACAAAGTCCATGCCCGGAGAGAGGATTCCCCGCCCGCGGGTCGGCGCCAGGCCCACGCTAGCACCCTCCTCTGCTCCGTGCCACCCTCGGGGCATTACAGCGGCTGCTCCCGGTGGGGCTCCGCTCCCGCTGCTCCTCGGGGTGCCTGCCCGCGTCACGGGGGAGGTGACCCGAAGCGGAATAGAAAACCCCGGCGACCCGTCCCTTGCAAGCAGACGAGCCCGCGGCTGCGGGCAGGTGGGCGCTCACTGCGGGGCTGCAGCCGGAGGCACCGGCCGCTCCCGGGCGCTGAGCGGTCTGTGCCCCGCGGGGTCGGACCCGGGCGATACGGACCGCGGACAGCCGCCCCCCCTCCCCTTACCTGCCGCCCCGGTGCCGCGCCGTACCGTGCCNGGCAAGGCCATCGCCGCCGACCTGCTGGCGCTAGGTGGGCGCGGGGCGGGCTCCGCAGGAAGCCCCGGTGGGGCAGCGGGGCGCGGCGGGTGCTGGGGAGCCGTCAGGGAGTGCCCGCGGGCTGTGCTGCGTTCCGGGGGCTGGCGGCGCTCGGGGATGGGGTGCCTGGAGCGTGTGAGTGGGACATTGTGTCAGGGTCGGTGAATAGCAAAGGGGCACGAGGTGAGGCTGATGGGGGGCTGTGCTTTTTGGCCCTCTGTGCTTTTTGGCTCGCTATTTTAAATACAGAGGTCACTGAGGTTATGTTAAACTAGGACCCTTTCTCTCAGACTCTCCCTTCAGTGAGATTTTGCTTTAAGTGGACGATTTACCAGGTCGTTGAACCTTGAGCCTCACAGAGCAGTATCCTTGAACTGCTGTCCGCACTTGTGTCTGTAACATATTAGAGACGTGGTGCTTCTCCCAATGCCTGCGACAGGAACGTCCTGAAATTGAAGAACATCTTCATCATGCACGGTGTGGGTTTTCTGTCCACGCTGAGTACAGTGAAGTGGTAAAACTTGGAGTGAAAGGCAGTCTCCTGACTTTCTGTTGTAAGGCCAGGAGAGGTAGAAATGACTCCTACATCCATCTTGCAAACTTTCCTGCAGATTTCAACATCAGTGCTGGGGATCATCGGCGTCAGACTGGGTTTGGATATTTATTGTCATGATTGGATTCAGCGCCTTCAGGATACAAACACTAGTGCTGTACCTCTCGGTGTCACACTCCCCTGGTCTGCATTGTGCAATGTGCACCACTGCACTGCATAGTAAAGAGCTTTCTTTGTTAAGGCTGCGCTGTGAGGCATCCCTGCCTCTCCTGGCCTTTGTCACCCAGCTTTCCGCTTGCTTTGTCAGCTGAATGGAGGATTAGTTCTGTTACCTTTGTATTACTGGGGAACTAAGCTTTCTTTTTTTCAGGTGTCCTTACATGCTGTTTGAAAGGGGTGCTTTTTAAGCACCATAACACTGTTGGTTGGTGATGTTACCCAGTTACCTTAAAATTGTGTTTAATTTGATCTTTCTTGTTTTTCTCAAGCAAAATACAAATAACAAAAGTGTGTCCATAACAGCCTAAATACAACACAATAGAAAACAAATCTCTACAAAGCACATGAGAAAAAATGGAGAAAGAGCTATACAGGGCTTAAGTCTGACTGAGTAACCTTCCTTACCTGTAGACTTGCTGGTTAGTCCTGACAAGATGATGATTGGGAACTATTTCCATGTATACCCTGTGTTTTAGGTAAGGGGGGGCTGGTTTCTACAGGCATAGGAGCAGTGACAGATAATGCCAGTCATGGTACACATTGCTTTTATAACCAGTCTCCTTTGAAGCCTTCTGGGCAAATTTAAACCTTTTGTCTGGAAACTTGTGCCCTTTCCTCTGGCCTTATCAGGAAATGGTCTGGTCATTCTTTGTGAAGAAAGTTAAGTGACGTAGTGTCAGTTTGCACAGGAGGTACCGAGTGTTCTTCAGTGATTAGAATCTCACCCTCTCCCAGTTAGTATATTTAGCAAAAATATAGTCTTTTACTGGACCTTATTCTATATCAGTGTGTATATTAATAAGCAGTTAAGTTGTTAAATAGAACTGGGCTACTCTAATTCAGTATTTCGTGTTAATTGGTAATCGTGTGTGGCATTTTATGAACTTTTCATTATTTGGGTGGTTGTGCAAGTGACTGGAGTTCTTAATTTAGAAGAAATCAGGAGACCTCAGAGACTACTGTCTTTATATGTCTTGTTTTAAGATGGCCACCAATTAAAGGTGAAGCTCCTATTCCTAAGGATATGTATTTATAAAGCTTCCGTCTGGAAGAATTAAACTCCTCTATTTTTAATATTTTTTAAAATATATAGTTTCACGAGACAGCTTGAGTCAAATGAACAGCTTGCTTCTCTTTCCTCCCACTAGGTATTTTGAGTTGATTCTGTTATTTGCTTGATCACATGAGAGGCCAAATTCCACTCTGCAGCAGAGGGGGAAAAAAACCCCCAGACCTGGCAAGATGTTTACTTTTTCTTTTTTATTTTTGTCTGGTTGAGGATGGTTTATGTTAAAGCAGATGAGCAGTAGACCTTATATGAAGAAAGGATTACTTCTGCTGAAATTGTGGAAGGAGCAAACTGGGAGGAAGAAGTTGGAATGGAAGCATGGAAGCTAGTAATTTGCTTATCTGTTACCTGAAATTGCATGCCTGCTGGATTTGCACTAGGAATTAATTTGGCATCCTTTGGTTTAGTCTATGTAGTAGCAATTGCTGCAGCCTTAAAGCTGTCCTGAGTCCACTGGTGTGACAGAAGAAATTGGGCTAGTTGTAGTGTGAGTACTTGACTTAAATTTGGCACCTGCATTGTTTTTTCTCTGTAGAAGGAGTCCTTCTGCCTCCAAATGTTGGAAAAAAAAAGAATACTTGAGCTCCTGCCTATTTTTTTTCCTCTTCCTTCTGCAGCTAGGATTCTGCAGGGCCACAGGGAGGGCTCTGTTCCTGCTGTCTGTAGTCTGCAGATAGGGATTAATCTTGTGAGGCTATTATCCTTTTCTTCAGTCTCTGTAGAGTTAAAAAGCAGACCATTACATTTGCTCTCTGCTAGTCAAAATTACAGCCAGTCGTACAGGAAGATTATTTTTGTGGTTTTAAGAGCAAGCATTTTTTAGTAATCAAGACCTGCTGAAACATCTTTAAATCTCTTAATTGATAAATGAGGCAGCTGTGAGCAGAGGCAGGAGAAGTGATGTCTGAAATCTGCTTTGCTGACTCTGCAACTAACAGGCTATCTTCCCTTCTGCAGGAAGGAGAGGAAACCTTGTGGACATTTTTTTGTAATTGCTCTTTTCCTGGCACAGAGGGATCTTGTTGCTAAGAAGCACCTGACATCAGTCATTTCTCTCTCTTGCAAGAACTTCAACACTTTATTTTCTAGTCAGTGACTAATAAATGCACATCCTACAAGATATCTCCATGATGTTACTAAAAAAAGCGTAATTGTGTTAGCTGAAGGCTGTTTCATTTTGTCTCTACAGGTTGCAATGTTGTTATTGCCTCTCGTAAATTTGACCGATTAAAAGCTGCTGCAGAAGAACTGAATAATAGATTTTCTTCCATGACTCCTGCCAAAGTGACTCCCATAGAGTGCAATATCCGCAAAGAAGAAGAGGTAAAGATCACTGGTCTTGTTCTGGGGGCTTAACGTATCAAAAGCATCTTGTGTATATAAATTCTCAGATCTCCAAAGATCTCTGGCCTTCTTGAAAGTAGATTAGCTCTGGGGAGAGGTGGAGCAAAGCTCAGTTAAATTGATCTGGATAGATGTGCTTCCCAAGGGAAAACGTTTGTTAGCCACCTAAGCAAAAAAACATTTCTAAGTATTGGCAAATATTTTTCTGACCATGCTTACATATTTCAGATACTTCTGGGAGATGCAGGCCTTGGAACTGGCATGTTCTACAGTGAGCCAGAGCCCACTTAGCATGATTCTTTGTCGCATTGCTGTGACAGAAGTGAGGGGGTGTAAACTTGTGAAGATGGAGACCTCAGAATAGTTCCTTCAAACAGGAAGGCATAGCATGGAATCTCAGTGCTTGTGAGTTGACACAAGTGCCCTGGATTGTCAATTTGGCTTGTATTAAAGCCAAAAAACCCCACAGATATATAATATTTTAGCCATGTTTGAAATTTTGGTTACAGTTTGAGGCGTGCCTCATTGTGAACTCTATCACTACTCAAGTTAATTTTTTTTATTTTTCCTCCATATTACAAAAAATGGAAGATCAAGGGCAGAAATACATGACTCAGGTTCTTCAAAAGTCTGCATACTCCTCCTAATTTTTTTATCTCTGTAATTAAATATTTAAAACTCCAACTTCAGGTTGGATTTTTAACTTTTTGAAGACAGATAGAAAATCTTCCAGTAACCACTGATTGCTACATTTTTCTAAACCTCTCAAAGTCTCTCTTAACTTAAGTATTAAGGACCTTCAGTAGCTATGAAGATTCTGGAAATATCCTAATATATAGCCATAAAACAAATAAAAACTAAAAATCTTTCCTTGTGGAACAATTCGTGCCATAAAATATTTATAGTGATCTACTCAGACTTTGTCTCCTGAAGGAGATGAGCCCTGGGGCTGTGCAGTATGTCACTTCACCTACCAGGGAATTTTAGGTTTGTATTTACTGGCATCAGCAGTGCAACATAATAGATTGTGGCAGATGTCAGAGGGCAACTTGCATGATTAAAGCTACAGGAAAGAAAAGAGGTAAAGAGGAAAAAAGGTTTAAGGTTTTTTTCAGGTCTATTTCTTGCAGAAAGTGCTCTGGCATGCTTAATAACCTTCTGCAGGTGAATCTTATTTCTGTATCATTCTGAAATTGATTAGTGAGAACTGTGAGATGCTATGGGGCTTGGATGGTAAAATGAGGTAATCTCCACTAAACTACCATTCCTTATTTGTTTCCTTTTTAAGTGTGACTAAATACCTCTTTGACAAAACAAACTTGAATGACTTTGGAAATTTTTGAAGGTGCTTTTCAAGCCTTCTTTATAGTGCTGTCTGAAGTGTTTAGGCATTATTCTGTGTTATGGGTAGCCATGCTGATACTTGAAGAAACGTTTGTCTTTGCCTGTTATTACCCTGACAGTTTTATCACAGAATTGTCTTGTTCCCAGTTTAGTTTTAAACTCTACCCATTTACAGACACCCCAGAACTTTCCTAGAACTTTCTGTATGATATTGGTGAAGCTTCTGTTGGATGTCTCTTGCCAGTAGTTCTCTTCAACCATTGTCCTTTCATGTCTGTTTCTATTGAAGAGAGGCTTCAGAAGAAAAAGGCAGATTAAACTCCAGTCTTGAACTTTTCAGTCATTGATTTCATCTTATAGTTTGACTCACCACAGTTCTCCAACTGCTCTTACTTTTCTTTTGAAGTCCTATTTAGAAAAAAATTGCTATGAAAATTTCATAAGCCTTTTGCTGAAAATCTAAATAAGAAATGTAGTTTCTGTTGCATGTTAACATAAGAACTTGTATACCTGTTAAATATTTCTTTATTCCAGATGCCCATCTCCAAGACCAGATTTTTTATTGGTTAGAGACATTCTGTGATTTTTGTTCTTTAGCTTGTGCCTTTTTGGGTCTGTTCTCTTCTGTTAATGCTGAGATTCTCAAAGATTGCTAAATCCTAGCCGTGTGTTACTTAATTTCTAAATTTACTATTGGACCAGAAATTTGTGTTTTCAGCTCTTAAATTTGTAGTGAGTATAGTAGCACTTCCTTCCACTTCGGTACTTTGGTTTGTAAGTTGAAACTAGATAAACTCAAGTTAACTATACACTGGTAAAAACCTGTCAGAATTGAGGCATGTGGCAGGTTTTCCACAACCCACTGCTTACTCTTGCTTATTTATTATGTTTCCTAAGAGCAGCAATGGTGAAAAGTACTTTTTTTGTAATTTGCACTTGCTTGCCTTGTGGAAACTAGAAGAAAAGTACCTTTGGGCATTTACTTCGATTCAAAGAGTATCATACATCCACTTTCAAAACCTACTCCATTCTTAACTTAAAATTTAGTGCCTGGAACTTGGGGTCGTAGGAACAGGGATCAGTAAAAGATGTTGAAGATTTTTCTAGGAGGCAAATATTGAGTAGAGGCAACGCAGTAACGTAACTCATTTCAGTATTTTCACAAGTACAGGGAGAGCTTCCTGTTACAGTGGAAGAGAGGATGAGAGGGCATGTAAACATTTAGGTTCCCTCACAAAAGAAGTAAGACTTGTACAACTGTGTTGGCTCTGTGGGCTACTAATTAGTAACATTACAACTCATTGTTTACTTTCAGCTTAGTATGAATGAAGAGTATTTACCTCAGAAATCATGGGAGCACATTGTTGGGTAGAGAGGACAGCCTCTGCAAGAATTCCATGTGAGTCACTACATCCTCCTTCTTTGTTCTTATACCAGATACCAAAGAACATGTGCAGGAGAAAAATATTATAAATGTTTCAACAAGAGAAAAAAAACTTAGGAGTTCTAGCCCCCTTAGATGTCAGAAGTGATCCATCACAAGCTTCAAAGCCCAGGAAGTTTCCTGAAGAACTGCATAATTAATTTAATATATCATTCTCTCTGACATCTCACTGAAGTCTTTCTAAGAGTAAATCTTTATTTTAAAGGAAGCCACCCTGATCACCTGTAGAAACAAGCCATTTGTTCTTATTATAGCAATCCCTCCTTCTCCATCAGTTGTTCTGCATTTCTCTAAAGGCCCCTATGAATTTTGTACAGTTTATAAACTGGAGGGAGGTAATTTGAATAGGGAAAATTTAAGAAATATGAAGGTGCTTTCAAATTGCCAGAAGATTATTTTTTGCTTCCTATTGCAAATCCTAGAGTAACTGACCTGCTTTGAAGATGACATGGTTCATGCCTCTAGTTTGGATCTGTGAAATTCAAGCATTAGAAGGTTCGTCCCTGATCATGTAGTCCGGTATGTTTGTTAGAGCTCTTTCTGACCTAGGAAGAAGCAAAGAAAATGCAGTGAATTAATTGCTGCAGAAGCTTGATGGCAGATATCATGGGAACAGCTTAATGAATTCACATTTTTAAGTCTCTAAATCTTCATCCTCAGAAGCCCTTTTGCTTTCTAGAAAAGCTTACATTTTGTTTAATATGCAAGAAATAGTCCTGTTTGATGGAGGATTTTCAGCCACTGTGAAACCTGTCAGGCTTATTTTTGTCATGAGTTTGCTGCTGCTTTTGAGTAGTTTTCCACTGAATGTTTTGTAAAGGAGAAAAAAACCTGTTTTCTTTTTAAAAATGAGAGAGTAGAGGGTTCTGAGATAAGAGGACCTGAGGCTTCTCTATTTTGTCATGGAGCAGTTATTGCGCACCTGTTCCCTTTTCCTGTGGTTTGGAGTGTTTATAGTGATAGATATTGCTTCTCAATGATTATGAAGCTGAAGTGATTTTTATTGTTTGCGTATTTGCTGGCACTGGCCTCATAATGTGTTGAGAGCAGATCAGTTTGCTCTTGCTAAGATGCAAACCAGACAGCTCTGTGTGCATATGTATCTTTATTTATCTCTTTTTGTGTCTTAAATTTTGAGCTACAGCAAATCAGTTGACAGGGACAAGACATGAGGCATGAATGCCTGAATTAAGGGGAGGAAGGGAGGGAGAGAGACAGAGAGTCAGAGACCAGGCAGATGATAGTCATGAGCCATAGATGCAGTGGTGTCTCATCAGTCTTCTGGGGGTACCACCTTCATGCAGGCCAAGTTTTGAGTATCCATGGGATGGTCACAGGTGCCATTCCCATAACTTGGGGTAACATCTATGAGCAGTTGCTTTTGTCCAGATGCATTAACCAAGATAGGCCAACTAGGTCTTACCTCTACTAGGCATGGAATTAGTGCTTTCCTGTTGCAAATTCCTCCCTTCTGTGCTTCTTTCAAGTTCCTGCTTTGGTGACTTATCATCTTATGGCAAGTTCCTTCTGTGGCCTTAATAGTGTTTTGAGACAGGCAACTATACTCTTTAAATCCTTACACTTATAAAGCCTTTTTGCTGTACTGTGTGGACAAATATTTCTTTAACTGACACCTAGATAAGTAGAAGCTTACATGTCCAGGTGGGTGGAAGATAAAATATTGTACTTCTGGTAGGCCACTGCTGTTCCTGAAATCAGCAATTCAGAATTCTGTTCACAGTGTCTCCTTTCCATACTTGAGCTCCAGCAACAGCAGCTGGACCAGACCCTGAGGGTAAAACCTGTCACTTGGACATCAGCTAGACAACTTCAGACAGACTCAATACACGGCTACTTAGCGCATACCTTGTGTCTGAGTTCACTAGTAGCTTTTCTTTTCCAATAAACTTTATAGCTTAGCATAGGCTCAGTTGGTTTATAAATACTTAATGCCTGTCTGTGTGAAGCCTGTAGTGAAAGACTGTGGCTTGGTGGGGAATTGTGGATAAGAGATTCCTGTTGTTGTACTTTTAAATAACACAGCAATAGCACAGTAAAAATACCTGTTACCACTGTGCCAGAATGCCTAATAGTTCTAGCCACCAAATCACAAATCTCTGACACTGTAGTGGGTTGTTTGCCTGTGTGTTTTACACAGTTAGGGTGACCTGTGAATACATGTGGACATATGTCCCTTTTCCCTGTGCAAGTGACTATGGTCATGTTAGAATATGTGCTACTGCATAATGCTTCTGAGTTGCAGTCACACACAAAAGTTCCTTATTGCAGAGCTCCAATCTTCTGGTTATGTCTGAAGTGCTGATATTGTTCTTTTCTGTCTTTTTCAGAAGAATGTCTGAAAAGTAGCTAGTAGCTCCACCTCATGCAGCTTTGCTTTGCTTCCAAAGAGAGTCTTTAATAGCTTTTCTTAGAAGTTCTTTCCCAGTGAATTTTTAAATTATAGGAATAGAAAAGAATATTCCTTAGTAGTTACTGTGATTTAGATGTGTTCTTCCAGACCCTTCTTCTCTCTGTGCTGCTGGCTGCTGTCACCATGTTTACTGTAACTGGGAGAAGCACTGTAGTGATGCTTTTCCTACAGCACAGAAGACTTTGTGAAGATTGCTACAGTTGGAGCCATCTGAGCTGTCATTGGAGAGCCTTCTGGCTTTTCCTGGATTTCAGAAAGCAGAACTGATAGGCGTTTGTAGTTGTTGGGGTTTTAATTTTTTTTTTCCAGAGAATATGGTGCAACAAGTAGGAACAATTACAGTTCCTTAAGTACAACATATGAATGATTTTGAATTGATATGTTATAGCATATAATATACATTTTGTCCAGCTGTTGAAAACTTGCTTTAATGTCTTTTCTCTGTGGATTTTTTTTTGTTAATTTTTTTACTGTCTTCTCTTTTTATGACTCTTAGCGTTTTTCCTTCTCTCTCTCTCTTTTCTTTTATCTTTCCACAGGCTGAATAGCCTTAGTCTGTTCAAATCTTCTTTGTAGTGAAACCGTTTCTGTTCCATAAATGAGCCCATGTTTCAGTGACTTACAGAGAATGATAGTCAAAGCAAGATTCTCAGACTGACAGGGAGAAGAGTTTGATATTGCTGAGCAAAACATAACTTTTGCTGCCTAGCCAGATGTAACTTTCCTTTGCTCACAAGAGAAAAGTAGAAGCCAGAATGTCCTTGTGGCATGGCTGTTCTCGCAAGCTGTGGGTTTGGGACTGCTGTCACAGATGTTTTGGTTTTCTGGGATTTTCCTCACATTCCACAAGCTGCAATGACTAAAATGAGGAATAAGATGACATTCAGAATTTGAAGATTGAGTTTAGGTATCGAAATTGTTTTCTGAAGGCATTTTTTCTCAGTAGGCACTAGTTTTTCAGTCATTATATGTTTGTTTAGTTTTTTTTTTTTTTGAGAGATGCATCCTTACAGCATCCATACTACCCTGGTAAACCTATTGCTATTTAGCAACAAAAGATGTAAGGCAGCTATTTTTGAGTTGGTAACACTCATTGTGGGATACAGATAATGTATTGCTTGTTTTGTTTATTGCAAAAAATAAGCAAAAATTGCTTATTTTTGTTTCTGATGTTTTCTACCACTAACTCAATACAGAGAAAGGCTGGCTGGTATCCTTCCCCTAGCCCAATCTGTTTGACTGGCAGCATTGCTCCACCTGTTTGGTTTTTTGGGTGGTTTTTTTTTTGTTCTGTGTTTTTCTCTGACCACAAATGCTAGATTAACTTTTTATATATGATTTAATAGGAATAACTGATGCATGGTATCTAGTTAGGATTGATGATGTAAGCAGGAAACAGTTACACTGCCCTATTTCTTGTTCCTTGAGATAAAGATTAAATTATTAAGCAGTTGCTATGGAGTTCTTATTACTATCTTAAATTAATATTTTTGCTAAAGAAGATAACTTGTATTTCCAGCATTTTTTAGACTTCATGTTTTGTAGGGTAGTTAACCTTCTTGCTGGGGGTAAGAAGACTGGCTGTTGCCAACTCATACATCAGAGCTGTAGTGAATGTACAAAACATCTAGATAAGAATGATAAAGCTCCACAAGATGAATTATGTTTTCTGTTTAAAATGGTCAGGTATGTGGTCAGATAAAAATAATAGTAGCTACCTTATATGGAACTCTTTGCAGATCTCATGTGAACTCCCCCACTCTTCTGAATGACATCAGGAGATTCTTAGTAGGTTGTGTGTAGTGGATTTTTGTGTCTATTTGGTTTTACAAATCTTCAGCAGCTTAAATCCACTTTTTCTTTGGGTATTTGGGTAGTATTTTATGTAGCACCTGCATTATACCAGCACAATTTCCTAAGTAAACATGGATACAGCCCAGTCCTTCTTGGCTGGCTAAGCCTGTCAGACTAATCTTACACCCTCTCTGAAGGCTGGACCTCCTCTTTTTATGTGAAAAGGTCATGAAGGGAGAAAATACTGTCTGAGGATGAAGTTGGGTATAGAGCTTAATCAGCATGCCACGCTAACAAACACTGTTTCAGGTAGAAGCTTTGGTGAAGTCTACCCTGAGTCTGCATGGGAAGATTGACTTCCTGGTGAATAATGGAGGGGGCCAGTTTGCAAGTCCTACTGAATCCATCCGTGCAAAAGGCTGGAATGCTGTAATAGACACGAATCTCACAGGAACCTTCTATTGCTGCAAAGCAGGTAAGGTTTGAACATTCATTTTTTTATGTTTATTTGGTTTTGTTTTTTACAGAAATACCAGAAGATAAGAAATGTAAGGTTTCCCTAGTTTCTTTTCATGTACTTATCTGACAGTGGATATTTATTTTCCTGAATCTCATCTAAACCTTTGCATTAAATTGTATATTACATTTGTTCATTAATGCAAACATACATTTAGGCAAGGATGATCTTCTGGTTAAGGCCAGGTTTGGGGAGGCAGTTGACTTTGATACACATTTCAAAGACTGTAGGAAAATCTCTTAACTTTTGTGGCCTGTATCCACTGTGTATAACAGGAAAATAGTTCTCTTCCTTCAGGGATATAAATTTAGGCTTAACTTTAAGTATGATATGTCATTCTCAGATAGCATTTTGGAATGTGGAAATTAAAGTAATTTGCATGGAAACATGAAATCTTGATTTCCATCAAATGCTTCTTGTCAATCATTGAACCTTACCTGGACCATGCCTGTTGCCCCATGGCCTCACCTCTGCATTTACCAGGCTGTGGTACAAACTGCAGATTGTTTTTTTTAAACCACTATAACAAATTTGTAGTGTGATTGCAGTTAATTCTCCAAATTTGGCTTCCAATTGGCAAGTTCATTTGTGTGCATTTCTTCTGAAATTTATAGGTTATCTTCCTCCTTCATACAGTGTACAATGCCTGGATGCAGGAACATGGAGGAGCCATTGTCAACATTACTGCTGCTGTGAGAAATGGCTTTCCTGGAATGTCGTAATATATATTTTCTTTTTACACTTTTCTCTATTTTTCCCCCGGAAGTACTGACTGTTCCTAAACACTTCAGAGAGGTGTGTACTAGGCAGCAGCAGAGTATGGAAATATAGTGGTGGGTCAAGAGAGAGCAGGAGAATCACTTGTCTGTATGTGTGGGGATCTCTTTTTAAGCCAGTAGATGGCATCTGTGGTCTCTCTCCACTTGTTCGTAAGAAACTGTGAAGCAAGACTTGCCAGTGAAGCTTTAATTGGAAATGGCTGCCTTTGCTGCTTTTTTTTTTTTTTTAAACTTTGAAATTGAGTTTCTATTGAAGAAATATGAAAATATATTTTGAGCAAGTGTTGCATTATGTCTCTTTGTCCTGATTCAGGGTTGAATGGTTTCAAAACCAAATTTTTTTAAGGAACAGCAGATTATTTTCTCAGTAGCTTGTTCTTCACAATACAGAATAAATATCAAGATCCACATGGTGGTGCTGAAGCTACAGTTATTTGAGTATCTCCACTGTGGTATCTGATTCAATTGTCATGGCAAGTAGGCTGAATTTGAGTTGAACTAAGAGGAAAAAAAAGCTAATTCTGAATAACGGTGGAAAAATTTTCTTAAGTAATTGTTGTCTGTAGATGGATAGACAAAACTAATTTCAAATTGAGTTGAAACTTCTTGCAGGAATGTAGTATTGAAAAAGATATGCCTTCACAAGTCCAGTCACTGCTCATACCAAAAGTCACCTGATATGGGTTTTTCATAAATACTAATTTTGAACAGAAAAGTTTTTATGTTTCCTCAGAGTGTGCCTGGAAGTTTTTTATTTCTGGCCTAAAGATATGAATAAATTATGTTTTCTTTTTTTTTTTTTCTGAAGTTTTTCTTATTATTTCCCTGCATTTGAATGAGAAGCTATTGAATCTATCTCCTTTTAGTCTGTTTTGCTAAGGGAAAAGCAACTAAATTCTATTAATTTTCCCTGACTACAACTGTCTACAATTCATTATTGCAGTAATTTTGTGTGCATTTGTTCAAGCTTGTAATCATTTCAAGACTAGCTACCTACAGCAGCAAGGTGTAGGAGTTCACTCTAACTCTTGTATCTCTGTCTCCATTCACCAAGAGTAATTTTTGAATGGTGACTTTAATCATGTTTGTCAGAAGATTTAAACAATCTTTCAGACCACTGTTCTTCCAAGTGTTGCTTTACCTGTGCAGGCTACAGGTCGTTTTACACAGTTTGAACTTCAGTTATTTTTGTAATCCTCCTCGTGCAGTAGAGTGTAGCTCACCCTATATTGCATTGGAAAGAGATTTTAAGTATTTCCAGCAATGACAGGAAATCACAGCATAGCTCATTTAAACAGTGAAGCTATGGTCAAACTTGGAAGCTAGAGAATCTCTCTCTTTCAGATGCTTGGTTCAGGCACAGAAAACTACTCTGAATACCCTAAAGAGGCTGCAGTAGAATTAACATTGGACACTCTTAGCTGAGCGAACAGATGCTTCCTTTCCTTTTTTTTCTTCCTTTCCTTTCTTTTCTCCATAGGCACACAGGAGCTGCAAGAGCTGCAGTGAATAACCTAACCAAGACTCTGGCTTTAGAATGGGCTCACAGTGGAGTGAGAATCAACAGCGTGGCTCCTGTGAGTAATGGCCAATGATCCGATTAAAATCAATTACGCATGAACCATTACACATGTTCATAGTTAGAGCTTTTGGACCAAAATGGATTTTTAAATTTATAACCAGTGACTGTTTGTGGATTATTTATGTATTTGTTTATTTATAATTCCCTCACTGCATTCTTTGGGCCATTTGAGAGTGTTTTGTACTTTCAGATGATGAGTCAGAGGATGTGGGATAAAATTGCTCCTGCTTTCTGCTTTGACTTGGCACACTTGGTTTTTAGGTTTTTTATAGCTAAATGAAATGATACTGGTAGGAGTTCGTGACCTGTCTTACAAAGCTTTGACATAAAATTACTGAATGCTCTGTGTTTTAGTAAGGGATACATTACTTCTAAGTTCAGGAAACTTTTTCTGTTTGAGGTTCAGGTATGCTGATGGTTTTCACCTACGTTTACAAACTTATTTTGAAAATCTCTAAATGTCTCACATAATGCATTTTACTTTGTCTTCTACATGTTAAGTTAGTTTAGCTTTAGGAATATAAGGAAACTGTAGTTGGAGTGTACCTTCTTTCAGAGAAATCATATGTAAAAATGTGTGGTTTGATTTTTCTCTTATCCAATTCATGCAGACAGGAAACTACTATAAAGGTCAGCTAAAATATGCCTGCCACATTTCTGAGGAAGTAGACAGCAGGTAGAATTGTTTTAAATAACTGTATAGAAAGAGCAGCTACATTTTGTAGCGCACAGTGCTGCAGATATAGAAGTTTTGTAGAAGCTCTAGCTTTGTGTGATCTGTTGTAATTTTCTCTTATCCACAATTTAATTTGCATATTTACTCCCTTGAAATAAAAAGAGGACACATAAACTTTGTCCAGCTGCTTCTACAGTCAGAATTCAGCTGATCTCACAGTGGATGTCATAAGCGAAGTGTCATATTTGTTTAAGTGATCCCTAGGAAGATCTTGCAACTATCTTTGTAGAATGTCTGTATATTCTGTTTTGCCTCTTGTCCTAAAACATCTGGCTCACTTTGTTTGGCATAGCACAGAATGCTTAATAGCAGATGTGTGTTAATCATTCAGGTAGAGGCTTTTATGTAACCTTTGTGAGATGCAATTCATCTGGAGACATGTTAAATAATAAGACCTACTGGCTTGTATTTCCTGTTTATCTGTTTTTTCTGCTTTATCAAGTCTGGGGGAAGTAAGTAATTAAGACAGCATTATAAGGTGAATATGCTTTTCAGGCATGCTAATTACCTAATGAATCATACTGATTAGATATTATAGCACATGTCAGAAGAAGTTTTTGACAAGCAAACACTGCAGAGCTTTGGCTCTTTCAGAAGTATTTGCTAGCTTTGTTACTATGCTGGTAACAAAAGTCCATGTTGTAGTTATAATAATGCTTCTGTCATCTTTGTGGAACCGTCAGGTCTGTGGTAACAATACTAAATTGTTACTGCCTTATGTGAGAAGAGTAACCCTTAAGAAATGGATACATAGAGAGGGAAGTGTGCATTCTGAAAAAAATAGTTTCATATACATTATACAAGTATCTTAGAAATCTTAGTATATGCTTCATGGGTGAATTCAAATTGTGCTCTTTTACTTAAACTTGAGTCCCAAAAGTTCTGCCCTAACTGGTGCATGTAACCATGTGTCCACATTGCCATCTTCCTTTTCAAGAGTAAACTGGACTGTGTGGTCACCAAAGCAAACACAGTCATCTTTTTCTGCTTCTACGGCAGCTAAGTAGAGAGAGTCAGAATTCTGACTGAAATCTGTGTGCTTCTGTGATTCACAATTAAAATGTCTAGTGCTCCTACAGATGATAAGAAACTTTTGAGAACTTGTTCTTGATGGTTTGTAGTTTCCTGCCGTAATTTAACATGAAATGCTTGTAAAAAAGCAGCCTCCGAGTTTTTTTATGCTCCACATTTTTGTTAATGAAGCAACAGCAGAGAATTGGAAGAATCAGAATAATTGTGCTTGAACAGAAATGTGGCTAGCAGCCAAATTACCTTCTTGTATAAATTATACTATGCCATTACATTCAAAAACTTGTATTCAAGTGCTCTTTAGATAGTTCAGTCCCACAGAAAATCAGTAATGACCACTTCACAATTTTAGAATGATCATTTTAAATGTGTGCAAGAGAACTAAAGTTTCACTACGCTGTTTTAAAATAGGGACTGGTATTTTCGGAAACTGCTGTTGCAAACTATGGAGAACAAGGTATAATGATGTGGTTAAAGAGCATACCAAAGGTTCCTGCCAAGAGGTCAGCTGTTCCTGAGGAGGTAATGTATTTCAGAACGCTTCTGATACTCCTACTTCTGTGTCTATTTTTAAGCCACTCTATTATATGGACAACAAAAAAGATTTAATTTTGCACTGTGAGGGAATATTTAAAAAGAAGAAAGCTTGTAGCAATGTGTGGTTGTGCCAAGTGAGAGTTAACCAGTAGTCACTATTATATAGAAAATTTAATTCAGCTGCCTCTTACCGCTGAAGTGTTTGATAGTAGACATTATTTCTTGAAAAAGTTGACTTCAGCAGGAAGGACTGAAAGAATTAATATTAAGGGGGAAAAAAGTGTATCTTAAAGGACTTAGCTCTCTTCCACCAAGAATGTGCCTCTTTGATACACTGATCAACCTTTTTTTGTTGTTTTTTCTGTATCTGATGCTGCTCTGTGGCAGCTTACTGGTTTTTCTCTGTTAAATGCTTGATGTTTGTGGCTGGAAGGATGGCTTTAAGGCTGTTACAGTTTTCATTACTGAGTAGAAAATGTTACTATATCTTGCCTGTAAACGTTTTCACAATCTTCTTTGACATGAACAATTCCCAGCAGTTTTAAGAAAGATAAAAATTGACATTCTTTTGCTAGATCTCTCCTGCAGTATGTTTCCTGCTGTCTCCAGCTGCATCCTTCATAACTGGGATAACCATGGTCGTGGATGGTGGCCAGAGCTTGTACAGCCATACCCTAGAAATACCTGGTAAGAAATGGGCTACAAAATAGTGCCCTTCAAGTGACTGAAGTTGGGCAATTGGAGGACACAAAAGTAAAATGTCTGGTTTCTCAATTAACTAAAGAAATTCTTTTATTTGTTTTCCTCAGATCATGACAGATGGCCCTCACCACCGGAAGGAAAAAATTCTGAAATGCTGAAAAAGATGCTTTCTGGCGAATTCAAGCCAAAGCTGTAGAAGAAAGAGATTTTACCTTGTTCCCAGTTGCACACTTGCTGATAATCTCACTTTGTGATCTGGCCTTATTATTCTCAGTAATAATTTTTTTTTGCCCATCTATAACTACATTAAGTGGCTTGTTTTATGTGTTTTATATTTAAAATTTTTGAAAGGCTTTATGTTGTACATTTTTTCTCTGAAAACACTCACCCTGAAAACATTCAGTCTTTTGGGAAAAGATATAAAAGACAAATTATCCATTCACATGGTCATTAAGTAATGAAGAATCCCAGCCAGAAGTGAATAAAAGGAATACTTATTTTGCAGTGAAGGTAGCCAAGAGGGAATGTTTTGGAATCCTTCTATTCTTGATATATTTAGGGAGAAGGTAATTTAAATTTATTATTAGTTGCATCAGTTACCCTTGGGGTAGGTGTTAGCTCTACACTATTTCTGTTGAGCCACACAATGAGTGTTCAACAATGGTTTTAAAGACCAAGTAGAGTAATTATTTCTCTGAAAATAATTAAAAATAAGATGGAATACTGTTACTAATGTTTCGAACTAATATGGCATATCATATTGGGAATGTTTTGAATTGTTTGCAGATATAATGACATAATGGAATTAAGCTGACTGCAACTTAAATTTGTTAACAGAATAAGCAGATAATAAATAAAGTGATGGAAAACAGTATAGATTCAACAATTTAACATGCAAAATCTGCGGTGTATGTTGCAGTGCTCTCTGAAGTATGCTGTACTAGTAAAAGAGAAATTTGGAATTCTTCATGTGCCAGTTAAAACACCTTCTATCCATACTGTGTTGTCTTACAATATTAACAGAATTTTGTTCATGACTGTCTTTAGGTGTGTTTTTTGTGAACAATGCAGAGATGCCATTTGAAAAACAGAAATTTTGTAATGCATCACTTCAAGAGGCTATATTTTTAAATTTTTTATTCACTTTAAGGGAAATGTTCCCATGTCTGCTAACTTTAGGGAAAATAGAAAAAATAAGCAATTACTGTGTTTGTTTGCTGTAAAAACTGAAATTCCTGGAATCAAGTTGCTGCTATAAAAATTCAGTCATTTTGAACTGAATGTAAGAGTCTGAAAATTGTTTGTTCTCTGCAAAGATGTTTGACTTTTGTATCTTTCAGTAGAATTTGTGTTCTTATATAGGTACATGTAGATTGCTTCTTCATGAAAATGAAATTAATGCCAGTTTGCAGGGGAGGAGGAGGAGTTTGAGCCATTATGTGTGTTCTTTCTGCTTTATCCTCTTCCCTTAGTAACTGGACAGTCATTTATGTGGCCATGAAAAATTGGTACAGAGATAGAGCCAACTTTTTTCAAACCTCTTGTGCAAGGTATATTTTGATTATTGCTAATATTAGTTCAGGGTACTCAGCAAGAGGATTCCTGGAAGCAAATGTGCCTGTTAGATAACTAATTCTAGAAGTCTAGCCCATTGCATTCAAGTGAAATTATTTAGTTTATTAACACATTGTTTTGACATTCTTAACATCTTTCAGGAAAAGAAGGTTAAACATGAATATGCTTGAGACTTGTGGAACTTATTTTCCCTTTATGTTTGACTGTGAGTTTCCATGATACCATGTGCACTGTGGATTTAAAGTGAAATGGAAGTGAAGTGATTACTTTTATTATATCCCAGAAATGTTGACTGAAAGATTTGAGTACAAACTTGGAAATAATCAATTTTTAATCTTGCACATTTCCTCTTTAACTATGCTAGAGTGTGAATATTCATAAAGAGGGGAAGTTTATATATAATGATGGTGAAATCAATCATTCAGCTCAGGAAATCGTGAGAACATTAGAAAGGTGAGCATTCTCCTGGGTAGGAGACAGGTTCAGTCTGCAATTAACAAATTCCTTCACAAGTGAAGCTATAACAAACCATTCTGCTTGTGCTGAATACGATTTGACCTTGCCTTCTTCAACTTTCAGCAAAGCAATGGATGTACTAAGAAGATGTTAGTTAGTTCTTCAGAAGAGGCTGTGTGTGCTTTTTTTTTAACTGGCAGGAAGTTGAAACAGGCAGCATTTGTGGAGCCGTAATGTGCTCAGCTTAGTGCAATAGGAGAATATACTCAATACACTCTAAGGCTAAATCTGGTTTAAAAATATAGAAAATACATCCTCAGAAGGAGAAGGGATACAACAGTGTTCTCTGTTTTTCTTTGCTTTTTCTTTTTTTTTCCCCAGTAATGATACCAAGGTTCCCCCATGAGCTGAAGCTTACTGTGCATAATATTAAAATGTTTATCACAATTTGTTAGATATTAGGATAGTAACTCCCTTGCTGTAATGGTTTTGCAGTAATCACAGCCTTTGGGTTTTTGCTTGGGTTTTTTTTTCTTTTTACTTGTATTTTTGTGGGTTTACTTTATTTTTCTGTTTTTCGTCTTGCACCATGGATTGCAAGAAATGTTTAATTCTCAGAACAGAGGTTTTATTTTGGTCTTGTCTCTTGTCTCTATGTGGTGGATTTTTATGCAAATTAAAATTATTTTAAAAGTTTTGCAGCACCTTGCAGAAACCCAGTGTTGTGTCAGCTGGCAGCAAGAATGTTTCAGGTTTCTACTGTAGTGCTGCAGATAATATCAATTGTAGCAAAGCTCTTCCTGTGCCAACAGCCCTTGATGTAAGGGCATTGAGAGGTTAAAAGAAATGGGTGTGGTAACAAAAACATGCTTGACCTGTATGAGATTGGGGTGTCTGGAGTTCAGAGAACAGGGCTTTATTTGATTTGATTTATTTTACAAGGGAGGTGAACGCAACTGTGAGAAAAGGGCTAAGGAACTCAGGAAGATTCAAGGAGATTTACTGACCAAACACTGAAACTTAAGAATTTGCTGCACTGTATAATTGTAATAAGCAGAGAGAATAATGTTAGAATAACAGTTACATTTACCATTCTGTTAGAAATCTCTTTTTGGTTGCTTTAGTATTTACCTCTGGCTAGGCCTGTGCCTATTCTGCCTATCTCTTATCAGGTATTTATTTGATGGATGAATAGGTGCTTACCAAGAGCTACTTTGCTCCACTATCTGGTGTTATATCTGAATATGTGTCATAGAACTTTACATTTGTGACAGCAGTGTAGTTCAATGAAGGGGAATTTCTGTCAATTTCTGTTAACCGCATTTGCCATATGTTTTACAGATACTCTTTGTGTTAAGCAGAATATTGTTCATTTAGAGTATTTATTTAGCATAAAATGAAGTCTGATTATTCTATGGGTTTATAGCATAAAATGAAGTTTGTGTTGTAAAAATCTTAATTCTTTAACAGTTGTCATGTTTGCTAAAGGGAGAATAGTCTGTGCAGTGTCATTCTGCAGTGAGGTCCCTTGTCTGCTTTAAGATGTAAATGAACAAATACGAGGCAACCATTGCTTGCTACAAGCATTTATGGCTGTATTTAGTCTTCTGAACAGTCACACAGAATATCCCCTATAATCTTTAAGAAAGTGTGCTCTTTGTCAGATAGTGTAATTTCATATACTTCTAATTGTTATCTCCCAGTTTGCCATCTCAAATAGCAGCCTCCTGTTAAATGGCTGAGTGCTGCAGACATTAGGGGAATTGTCTTATTAGTAAAGTCAATTGTGTCTGTATTCTGGTTTACTAAATATGGCTGAGTCCTAAAGGTAAATGAGTTGCTTCATGAACTTCAGTGATGGGGTTGGAGCAGACAAAGCTATCAGTACTACTGCCCAAGATCACTTAGAGCGTATATTACATTTTTATGAACCTTCCAGCAGTGGTTTAGGACTGTCCTCCCCAAGCTATTTGCTCTTCCTTTCTTTTGGCATCTGCCTTAACAGTGATGCTGCATTTGTATTGGGAAGCGGAAATACTGAGATGCAGGTGCTTGTTTCCCTCTGTCACAGGAAGACAGAGGAGCATAGCAGACATGACTAGCAAAGGTTTGAAATAATACTGCTGTTTGCTCAATGCATGTGAGCTGGATTTAAATTTATAAACAGACCGTTGGCCCTCCTGCTGGTGAGGAATCGTGTTTTAACATCCTGACATCACAAGCTTTACCCTACTGCAGCTCCCAGAAGAAGCCATTTTGACTTCTCTTTATCTGCTCTGTCTCCAGGAGCTTGTTCCTTTGTCAGTTAACCCCTCATTTAGTTAAATATATATTAAATTAATAACTAACTTACCATTTTCTGGATGTAGTTCAAAATGTGGTAATACGGTGCCACCTATAGGAAGGAGTGGTGGGGAGGCAAAAAAAGGGGAGAAAAAGAAGAATGATGGCATGGCTCTGAAAAGGGGCTGCTTTGTTCCTTTTTGAAGTGTTTTGAAGCTGTGGCTCTAGTGTTAACTAATACAAGCACTTGTTAGCTTCAAGCAATACATGTAGGAGGTGAGAACCTCTCATTGCAACGAGATATTGATTCTGGAATTCAGGGAGAGCCATTTTGCTAGATTTCCATCAATTGCTTGAGAACACTATCCTGAGATCTGCTTACTCTACAATTTCCACCCCCACACCTCCCAACTTATGTCACCTGTACAGCGTTTGAACTCAATGCATAAATAACTAATATACTTTATTGCAACTCCAGTCAGCTATTTTTTACTGTTATTTTTCATATCAGCAATTACAGTGTTCCTGTAAGATTTATTTTGCTATGGTAGCATGACACATGATCCCAGAACCATGCCCCTGGGTTTGGGCTGAGCTCAGTGTGAGCCAGTGTCATAAGCGCTGGTCCTTGGTTTTGATAGGTATTTTTTATCTCAAAGTCAATATTTAGCTGTTTATCCTGCTCCTGGTACTGAAGATGCTCTGATTTCAGGATTATGGCATGATAGCACTGATGCCTGTCAGGATGTACATCACCTCTGCAAGGCACTCTTGGGATGGTGCTCTGTGCTGCGCAGGCTTTGTGCAGCAATACAAAGGATCACATGGGCAGAGGAATGCAGGATTTTTCCACAGTCCTTGCTGGCTTCTTTTGTAGGAAAGAACTTTGACTTCAAAACCTGCTATTCACTAACCCCTTCTCCATCAGTGAAATCCATTTGCAAGATGCTAAAGCTGACGAATGGCCATGAAATGGAACATTAAGGCAAGGGAAACACTGGATATGTTTTCAAAGCTGTGTAAGCAGCTGTGGCTCATTGATTTTGCTTGATGGTGCAGGAGCATCACACATCAGCATTTTCTTGGATGTTTCCCCGTCGTTTGGCAGAAAAGGTCACCTTTTTAACTTCCTAGTTAAAGGCTTGGTCATGACAAGTGTCTCATGAACACCACTGACAGTTTTCCCAAGTGTGGAGCACAGCGTCGTAGCTTTGAGATGACTGTCTCCTGCATGATGACTCTGGAATCAGTGATTCAGTGCCTTGTGCCTCTCTTGGATGGTCTTCATCAGTTGGTCTCCAGCACTGTCCTCTTCAAAGCCTTTTAAAAAACATGACAGTATTGGTTTTTATCATTCTCTGCAGCCTATTTTGATTGAAGATCTCAAAATAATCAGGTTATGGACCTTAATGGGTAATTATTTTTATATGTGGTTCCCACGGGAAGCTGACATGTAAATCTTAAACTTCTGTTCAAGTATTATTTCACAGGTTTGTTAAGCGTGACCAAAGTAGCACCCCAACCCTTGTTTTGGGTAGATTTTGAGGGCTTGTCCAGGATTTGCAAACCTCTTGATGTCTTACAGGTAAAATACGTCTTACCACACGCCTAGAAAGCAGCATGTGAGCAGCAGCTGAGCGGGGATTACTGAGCTGTGGAGTCAGGTGCCCCGGCACAGGTCACTGCTGCCTCTGTACAGCTGTGTGAACACACAGGGCCTGGCTGTGTCTCAGAGGGCATCCCCTAAACATGCCCAGGTCATTTGTGCACCTCATGCACAATGGTTCGTGCCTGTAGGGTTACTGTTAAATCTGTACAAAACTAATTACAGTGCCATGCTATTATTTACAGTCATCGGCTATTTAGACTGCAAGGGTAGATGTAATAGCTGTTCTGCTACGTATCAGGGACTGCTTCCTCGCTGATTAATTGAGGATAGCATTCTTCTTCCTTGCATGTATTGACTTCCTGCGGGAAGCAGGTGGCTCCTGCAGAGAGCGGTCAGTCTCTGCCGTGAGAAATGGGCGACCTGAAGGCGGCGGAGCGCCGTTCTGACTTGTCCCAAAAGCGTGCACAGCCCCTGTAAGAGGCAAGTCAAGGCAGCGTGTCCTGCGCCGGGGCCTGCCAGAGGCGGGGGATTTGTTGCAGTGAGCAATGGCAATGGTTGTACCGCCGTGCACCTTCCCATCCTACTCTCGCAGGCGCAGATCCCGCAGCCGCGGAACGGCCCTAGGCCGGGTTTCTCTTACGCTCGCCTCTCTGGAACCGCCAGCCGCTCCCGGCGGCGCTGCGGCAGCGGCAGGAACCACGCGGCCCAGGGGTGCCGCGGAGGGTCCCGGGCGGGACTCGAACCCCGGGCTCGGGGCCCGGCGCGCACGCGCCCCCGCAGCCCC
>VZRF01004006.1:526917-583897 GCA_013396875.1 Vireo altiloquus | reverse complement strand
CGCGACACAGGTCGGTGCGCGGGGAGAGGGCGGGTGGGGGTCGGCCCGAGTGTGTGGGAACCCCGGGGCGGGTTTGCCCGGGCGCCTTGGGGGGGCCCCGGGGCGGCCCCTTCGTCCCGGAGGTGCCTGGGCTGGGTGTAGCGCGAACCCGGCCCGGTGCAGGTGGAGCTACGCGGCGGTGTAGTTGTTTGCGGTGCCCGGGAGACACAGGTTAACGTTACTTACTTACATTGTCGGTGCAGTATCTTATGTGTTTTACGAGCCTTACGAGTATTTCTATGTCATCCTAAACCTTCCCGTGATTGCTCGCTGATGCTGTGGTTTCTCGTCTTTGAATTGCTCTGCAGTGGTAGTGCTGTGAATTGGGTATGTAGGTCAGATTCTGCGGGATGTTTTTGTCAGGGGAAGAAGTGAATGTTGGATTATTTATTCCCGTGTTGCTTTTGAAGTGCATTGCAGCACTCACGAGGTTGGGGGTTTTTTTGATGGTTGTTTTTTGTTTTTTTTCCCCTCGGTTTCTCTTGCTTCATAAATCTGGTTTTAGTTTTTGGCTGTGGCGTTACTGAAGATCAAAGCGCTCAATTAGCTGAGCACTTCTAAGCTGTATTGTATCATGAAGTGTCCTCTAAGAAGGTGGTAAAAGATAATAGAAGCCTGGCTTGAAATAAGGGGATTTCTAGTCCGTACAGAAAATGTCTCTCAACTACAACGTTTTCTTTTCTTTAAACAATGCAGCACGTTGCAGAGTGTTAGAGGCCTTCGGAATTGCATTGCTGCGTGTATGGCAGAGACGTTTTAGCAGAGTGAATGTCTACAGGCTTGTCTTCCACAATATCCTTGGGTTCTCTCGTGGCAAAGCACTTCCTAACGGAATACCCTAGAAAGTGTTCTCTCCTATGGAATTCCCTGTGGATATTTTTAAGGGGAGGGACGTTGGTGAGCTAGTATTTATGCGACACTGAAAAACCTTAGAATAAATTTTTTTCGTTGCTATTTTTTTCTGCTTTCACCTATACCTTCCCTTACAGTGACTTTGTAATTAACTGATTTCCTCAGAAATCTATTTAAAAACCAGGACTTGCTATAATTCCTGTTGCCTTGATACTGTATTCTACCATGACTGCCACCAATATGTATTGAACCCAGATTTGATTCAGATAATGAAGCTGTATATAGTTAATTTGATTTTTTCCCCACGGTTTTTTTGTATGTTTCTAAAGCATAATGGGAAGATAACGTTTGTCAGATTGACTGACTGCTTGAGAAGAAAAATCTGTGTAGGGTTTGGTTTGATGAATTCTGTGTTGGTGTTTGAACAGGTGGTTTACCTGGCACCAATAGAAGACTAAGGTGAAGAAAACAGGTATTTTTTGCATTGCTTGCCTTGGCTTGCTGAGATTTCTAAACAGTCAGAGGAACCTTCTTTTTTTAAGGTAGCTTGTTGATCTTAGGAGTTTTTATAGTAAATGTTATTAGATAGAGAGCTGTGACAGAATTTATTAATGCAGTGGAACAAGCATGGTGTTGTTTAGTATCAGTAGGCAAGCTTTTTTTTTTTTGCTTCATGTTGATAAAACTTGTTGATAATTTGTGGTAAAAATAAATAACCTTTCAATTTTGGTCATAGATGTGTCAGTGGTTCTTTGCTGTGATTGTTGGGAAAGCTAGTCAGTGCACGGGCTTGTGGAATTTAATGCCTAGTGATGCTGCGTGCAGGAGAGATTGTTTTATTATAAAGTTGTCTCTGGAGAAAGCAAGCAAATTGGTCAAGCTGTTCATTTAGTCCACAGTTACAGTTTTTACTTCCAGTTTTTTTCCTGATCATTTCCTAAAAGAAGTTGTTGGTATTTTGGTACAAATCAGAATTACTGGTTTTTAAAACTTTGTCATTAATAAGGAGTATTTATGTGGAACTATGGAGAAAGAAAGCTTTGCAATCTTGGCAATCTTAAGTTTTGTATTTTTTTCTTTCCTCTTTACTGCAGGCTGACTTTTTACTTCAGCAAACTAAATCAAAAGTAATGAGTTACATGTAATCTGTTTTTGTGACAAGTTGTTCAGTGGCTCTCTAACTGGGCATCCTGTAAGCTTAAAAGTAATGTTTTCTTACAAAATGTAGCTTGAGTATGATAATGGATTGATTTGCTTCATTTGTTCCTGCTCTTCTACAACACACAGCCAAGGGTGTTCTGATCTATGGAGAGGTACCCATTTAGTTTGGAGTAATGAATGTATTTTCTAGTAATATCTTCTTAGATGTTTTGTACTACTAACATTATCCTTTATTTAGACTATTGGGAGAAAAATAAATGAATGATGAAAATTTGACTGATGTAGTTAAGTATATTTTAAATACATTTGCAGAAAATGTCATGTGTTTTCATATGCATGACAAGCTAATTTAAGTATGTATATTGCCTAATGAGTCTAGGTTTATCTAATTAGCAAACTGTTAGGTTTGCTGTCATGAAAGTTGAATTTCTAAATGTCAGTTTTTAAAATTCTGAAGTAGAATTAACACAGTATTAAATTTAAAACAAAAAAAATCTGTGAATTCTATTAAACACACTGATTTTTCTGTGGGAAGAAAGAAAAATCTCTTTAGGAATAAATACTACTTTTGCTATTTTAATATTGGTATTTTGTAGTGCTAAGGTCAAAATAGATCATGCATTCTATAATTGCACACATCTTGCAGAATAACATTGGAAACATGGGAACATGTTCAGAATGCAGTGTGTTAGTTGTGATTCATTTCTCACTTCCAGTTCTTGGCATGACATCTTGATTTAATAGACAAATGCAATTTATGGCTCTATGTAAACCTATTTTCTTAGACTAAACATGCTTATTTGCAGGTTTTTCTGGGATGTTTTAATATACCCACCTTCAATGTAATCTTTTAGAAACTGCAGAAGATTGGTGACCATAAGAAAACAAAAAATGGATTTCAGTATTGTGATATTGCAGGGATTTCCCTGGCAAATGGGAACCACTGGTCTAGAGATACTTGACCCACAAATACATGTGACATAGTTTAGGGCCCAGCTTGATGAGGTTATTTGAAGTTGGACTTAGTTGAGCAAGGCCAAAGCAGAAGTATCTGCACTGTCCTTTAAAAACTGGGAGTTGGGAATTGGTAATGCAAGGAGGCCTGTAGAGGCATGTCTTTGTCCATCTGTTTGTGAAGTCTTACTTAAGTATCCTTCTGTATCTCAAATTATTGCATATTTTTTAAGATATACCAGCAAACTTTAACTCAGTTTTTCATGTGACAGGAAAAGAATTTTCCTTGGGCTAAAGTATTTTTTTCTTTGCTGTAACTTTGTTTTCAGCCATGTGTTTCTTCGAATCCTTCACAAGATCTTTCTCACTTGCTTCTCTTTCTGTATTTCCATTCATCATTTGTCCATTTTTGTGGATTATCTGCAGCAGTAAAATATGCTGCTTTTGTTGTCTTGTGGTGATTGGTGCCAAGTGCACTAGCAATCTGACAACAGCAATGTAAAAGAATTTATACGCTTCAGATGTTTATATTGGAAAGACTGTACTTTTGCAGCTCAGGTATGATAACACTGATGAACATTTCTCATTTGGATGAAGGAAGAAATGATGAATGTGTGAGAAGGAAAGGGATTTCATGAGGTCAGCCCCCACCAGAGGCAGAAGGAAATACGCTGAAATCATGTGTGACAGACATTTGTCTAATCTTCTCTAAAAAAACTCAGGGGAATACCACATCTCTTCACTGCTCTATTTATAGCTGGTACATGACTATTATTGTTGTTAGGAGGCTTTCCTTAACATTTAACTTAACTCTGTCTTGGTGCTAGTTAAGCCAGTTAATTCTCATCCAACTCATATTACTCGTGCAGGATAATGATTTCTGTGCTCTTTTCACCAAGTGTTTGCATATGTGAAGACTCTTCTTCTGTCTCCTTTTATTTCAGACTTTACTGAACTGTGCAAACAGGATTTTTGTTGTTCACTCTTACTGTGCTCTGTGTGATTTGTCTGTATCTTTTTCGAAGTTCTACAGGCAGTTTTTGAGCAACAGAGTAATTAAGTTACTCTGTAAGTAGCAGAAGTAACATGACGGCCTTATTAAAATGTCATTCTAGGGTGTGTGCATGCAGGTATGGCTGGGGTTTTTTTTTGTTTTGTTGTTGGGGCTTTTTATTTCTTGCCCAGCATCTGGTTCTTGGCTCCTGCATTTGTTAATACAGGAGCTCATACCTAGTGTTTCTTGTATCAGTTATCTCTTTCTTCATATATATGAGTTGGAATTATCTTTCCAAGGAGTATAACTTACAATGGATTGAATTCAAACTCTATTTTGGGTTCGTTTTCTCCTATTAAACATTTTTAGACTTAGCAGAGCATGCACTTGCTGCTCTTCCATATCTCTTTACCAGCACATGCAATCCCAGTGGCTTTGAAACATAAGCCTGCTCTGCAACAGGAAATTTGATTGAGAATGAGTTCTCCTTGGGTTAGGTGCAGCTTCTTTTGGCAAAAGTATGTCCTTATTGGTCTGTTTCATACATGTGCTGTCTTTTGAAGTAAATCATATTGCTGAGGTAACTTCTGTCAGCATAACTGTATGTGAACAAGCCTTTTGCCATTTTCAGATGTCATATGGTCCAGTGACGTAGCAAAAGAAACTTTTATCCTATAAGCATGCTTTATTGGAAGAATTGCAGACTCAGCTATGAAATAAATGTGTTCAGCATGTTCCCTGGTTCCACTCAATTTTATCTGACTTATGTAAATGATTTTATCCATAATTTTTGAGGCTAGATCACAGATGGGACAAATTTTGCAATTCTTTTAGCAGTGCATTCTTCACAAAAAATTAAATGGACACCAGTGATGATTATTAATGAAGACCCTTTCTAGTTTCTTGCAGGAAGAAGTATTCAAGCAGTCAGTGTTTATTACCTCTCACCTGTCCTTATTATTTTAAAATAATTTAGACAAGAGTTCTGTAAATGCCAGCAGTTTAAATACCATGTTACCAGAAGTAATTATAGTATCTTCTTTGAACAAACATTTGAAGACTGGAAAAATCTGGATCAAGCTGTTTAAATTTATAGTAATAAAAAAAAAAGAGAACAGAGAGCTAAAATACTGACCCAGGCAGAAATTAAACTTCTGAAGAAAATCTAAAGAAAATGCAGCATTCTATTGAGAAGCATGAGGATTGTCATCCTAATATTTTATTGATGTAGTGGCTGGAAACTGGTAACGTTCAACCTCTATTAAATTGTTGCTTTGTTACGCTGACTATATGTATTTTTAGCAGTGCCACAATTTTTTAACTCCAGCATAAGACTCTTTTAAAAAAAAAAAAAAAAATTGAATAGCAGACCCCCATTACAATTTTGGGAATTTTTTCTATAATAGCTTGATGATAACTCTCTTGGTATACAGTTGGGTTTATGAAAGCATTTTTTCCACTGCTGCTAGCAGTAAGCACAGTAACTTCAGGCAGGGATGAAGTGGGTAATGTAATGACTTCTTAATGACTGATTTAACCAATGCCTTGCTTCAGCAAGTTCCTTTATGGAATAGCTGTTATGCTTCTGTGTCTGTGATACCAGCACTATCATGAATACTGAATGAGACTTTCAAAAGAAAATTTATATGTTATTGGTGAACTGTCTGGCAAGTTTTAGGTAAAATCCTAACCCGTGATAGAATCAAACAAAAGATAATCCAGTATTCCTCCCTCAACGATGAGCATGAGTGAATGCTTATGGAAGAGTGAGAACAGTGTAAGCGTGCTTAGCTTGAATATTCTTTCAATCCCTAATTATTTTTAATAAAGGTTGGTTCTAAATCTGATGTAGTTTTTGTGTAGTTAGTAACGTTTGGAGTTTTTTCTCAGACTTTTCTTGCATGCAGCTAAATAAATGTCTGGCATCCTTTCAAAAGAAATTCTATAGGTACATTAGTGGTTCTAGTAAAAACTACTCTTTTTTTAAAACGTTTTAAATATTTGTGCTGAGTTCCTTTGGTGCCACCTTTCTTTTGGAGGAGAGTGGATATTCTCTATCTATTATAATGATATATCTCTCTGTTCCTTATACAATTTATGTAGTCCTTTATCACTTTCTCCTCACACCTAAGTATTATTGGAACCAAAGTCCTAACTTGCCTATTTCTTTTCCTCTGTAGAACCCATTCTATGCCTTTGATTGTACCTTTTCCTACTTTGCTACATCCTCTTCTGGAGGTGAAAGTCCCAGGAATGCTAATGGTATTAAAGATGTGAAGACAGTGATCTGTTTCACACTTTCTGTTCATAATTCCTAACACTGGCTTTATTTCTGAGTGTTGACAGTATTCAGTGCAAAGCCCATTGGTTTCTTATGTGCCACGTTGGAACCATTGCTCTCTTTCCTCCCCTCAACTTGCATCACTTTCATTCATCAATGCTGGTAATTACCTGCTTTATTGCTCAGTGTTCTCTCTGATAAAGACCACCACCTCTACTGTAGTCAGTCCTCTCCTTGCTCTCCGAAATAATAGGTATTTCAGAAAGCTCCTGTTTCTTGGATAGTTGAGAATATGTTGAACAACACACACTGTTCTGGAGGCCCACTGGTGTCCTCCCTCCCTGTGAAAACAACTGTCTGTCCTGTGTCTTCTATATTTTAACCAATTTATTCATGCAAAGGTAGACCTTCTTTCTTATGCTGTGACTGCAAGAAAGCCTTTGGTGAGACCTCTCCAGCACCATAAATCCAAGCAGACCATGATACTGAGTGAGATCAGTTCTTTTTACACATACACAGAGTGCACCGAGATTTGAAAGTGAGGATCTTTTTTTGGAACAGCCATCTCTGCTCTTCCCTGCTCTATTGCAATTAGGCATATGCCCATTATTTGTAGTTGATTTGTTATGTGTCACACTTAATATTGTGTAATTTACTGAAATCCCTATGTTATGCATGTCATCTTTTAGAGAATCTTTTTAAAAGATCTGGATCTGTGCAGTGGCCAAGAGAGTTGATTCCAGCATGAGTTCTTGCTCCTTTTGTTGTGTTGGCGTTGATACTGTAGAAATGTGAGACCAGTTAGATAGGCTGATTATTAATTAAAATATAAAATAAATCTTTTCAGCTGGATCTCCTGATTGTCATTAAGATTCAGCTGGACAGCAGCAGTTACTGCAGACAAGCAGGACTACTCTCTTGACACAAATGCAACCTTAGCAGTGGAGCAGTTGTCTTAAAGGTGATGGTTAGAAGTGGGCACAGACTTAGTAATCCTTTCCCTGTAACTTTTGAGTTTGTAGTTAGTTTACCTTATTAGCTGTGTTTATTAGGGTTCTTACATTTTTATCACTTGAGGTAAAAGTATAATAAAAAAGCATCATAAATGTCACTGTAATTTGGTACCTGCTGCTAAGGGCTGTGCTAGGGCAGGTGTGAGAAGGAAAGCTTGTGACAATACATTGTCTTTGTGCCTTTGCATTTGATTCTGTAGTGTTTCGACAAACCCAGGTTTCTATTTTTACATTTTGGTTTAAATGTTATTGTGAGGTTTTGGGTTGAATTACGATTTTTTTCTGATTCACGGGGAGCTACAGATTATTACCAAAGTGTAAAGTGACAGAGTTTGCACTTGATAGCTTAGCAATGTCTTAGTATGTTGGCCTTTGTGAGTCATCCAGTTTAAAGCACAGTGCCTACTGCATATGGGTAAAAGCTTACAAATTTGTCCATTTAGACTTGCTCACTGAGACCTGCTCACTACAAAAATGCTGCACAGTCATGTAAAAGAATATTTGGATTTTGCATAGCATATGTTACCTATGCACGGTTTTCTCTGTTTCCATTAATGTGTATTAATTACACATTTACCTGTCTTCTTGGTGGTATTATTAAGCTCTCTGTACATTTCCAAGTGTGAAATGTCTAAGTCTGTTCTTATCTGGGGCTCCCTGGTTCAATTCATAGCTATTCGTTGTTGCATGTTTTATTCTTGAATTATTCAGGAGTGTTTTTGCTATGCTGTGTTGGAAATCTGTATGGCTCATGAATGTCTTATCTACTTAAATATTCCATGTTAGTGTATTATGAAGGGGGTTTTTTGCATTTTATGTTTATTTTGAGGATACAAAAAATGAGCTGACTGAATGTACAAAGCTAATTTGAATCATGATGAGAAGAGCACGTGGGGTACTTAATGAGGAAGAATTGAGTGTGAGCCAGGAAATGCATTTTAGGCAGAAGCTCCAGGTGCTGGTGCGTCATTGGTGTAGGAAAACATTACAGCAAGGCAGCAGAAGATGAGAAAATTCATAGTTATATTACTGTACTCTGGATTTCTTCAGTGTATCACTGCCTTGAGTAGTATGCAGGAAGAACTGTGCTTTGAGGAATAAGATAGTATATAACAAAGACTGTTCTCTGAGGAGGATTTCTCCTTTATTTCTTGCAAAATTTGGAAGATGGAGAGTAATCAAGACTGTGATGTCTTCGTGGTGAAGACACAAAAATATTTGGAGACTTAAATTCTGTTCTTCCTGGCGTCACAGCAAAATGCCAGGTGGATCATATTAATCAGAAAGGCTCATGTATCCTTGTGTTAATTTTTGTTTTGGTACTTGATTTGAAATAGCGGTGATGTGATTTGCAGCCATGATTGAAACTCAAAACTGCTGCAACTTTGAAATAGTTGAGTTTTGCTCTGAATGGAAGAATCTGTCAAATATGATGGTTATACTGAAGAAAAACAAAGCTTTGCAGTTTCAGTACCTGAAGATAGATATTAAAACTAGGTGTAGAAATGGAGAGTGGGTGTATTTGTCTGGCTTATTTCCCAATACGCTTGTATTTCAACCCATCACAGTCACAAAACTGGAAGGTTAACTGAAAAGGATAGAAGTAGTTACTGGAGTTTAAGGAGGTGCTTTCTTCTATATGTCCTCAAAAGCACTATCTGACTGATGATTTGTATATCATCCTCTCTTGTACATTAATTGAAATGTTCCAGTTGTTTGCAGTACTCAGTTACTGCTGGAAGACTGAATTTTTTCTAATGTACTTTATTTTTACTCATAGAATATTTTTGATAGAAGTAGTTTGTGATAGGTTTTATACTTTTAGTGAATAGTTACTCTTAAAATCCATTTATTTGTCACTGGTTGTAGCATGGTCTTCCATTCTTAGAATAGTGAAGGTTGGAGGAATCATCAAAACTGGTAGTGCTGGTAGGATTAAGTTTATGTACTGTGCAGTGTAACTATGTAACTGTACTGAACAGGTGATCTTGAATACTGTCACAAGGATGAGAACTAAACTGTATTCTTTTAGGATACATGCTCCAAACGATTATATTCCTGTAGGATCTCAGATAGAGGACATGCAGTTTTGTGAGGATTTGTAGTGAGGAATGGTTTTTGTTGTAACACCTTTAGCCCTTCTTCACAAATATTTGGACTTGTTAGTTGTAAAGTTGGAAAAAAATTAACATTGATGCCACTCGTGACACCTTAAGCACAAGGGCTCCAAGTGGCAGCAAGAAGTGCTGAACTGAGAGCACCACTTGATGTTTTTGGAAGGAAACACAGAAGCACCTAAGTCTGATTATGACATTCACTGTAGTGCATGTTTCATGGGATTCTGGAGTCTAAAAATTTCATACACCTATTTTGTTTGAGACACCTTCTATGCAGCTACTCAGTTCACATAGGGTAGTAAATTAGGATAAAGTTACAAACATTACTGAAGTGTTTTAATGTGTGTGTTTGTGGACACTCTAATGTTATCCTAATTATTGAGTTAGCTTTAAACATTTTTATGATGTGACTTAGCACTAAGCAGTTTATTTAGCATATAGACCAGGTAATGGTAAGGAATATGTTCTTTGTGTTGTGGTACTCTGAGGCTTTCCACCATGATGCTGCTGATAAATTTCCAAGATGCCACTGGAGGCAGTGATGCAGTTATTTGTAGCCCAGTGAACTGTGTCTATTACTTTTTGACATACCTTTGTGAGGAAATCTGGTCCTGGATAAAAGAGGAGGACGAGCAGTCGATTTGCAGCCAGTATGGTCTGTTGCAAAATCGGCAGCACTAACATATTTTGCAAGGTGTCACTGTGGTGCCTGTCTGCAAGTTTCAGCTGCTGTGACCCTTCCTCAATTTAAAATTTTTAAATTTAAAAATCGTGAACAGATCTTAAGAAAGCATCTTAAGATTTCACTTTCAAGAAAGATTTGCTTGATGTGTCAGCAAAGTAATTTTTCAGTTAGGTTGCAAAATGAGTTGTCAAGTGCTTTGGCTGCTGTAGAGGCAATGACAGATACAGGCAATAGACAAGTTCTGTAAAACTCAAATTAGGTGAGAAAAGAGATCTTGTTGAGGAAAGTAGATGTTTTTCTCTTTGAGGCCAATTACAGTCTTATCTTTTTTTGTGTACTTGAAATGGAGTGGGCCTATGAAGGGTTAGCTAATAGAGGCTCTTGATACTGCTTGGAAAGAAGAGGTTCATTCAAAGCAGGAAACTTGCATTTAAGTGTCTTGAAACTCTCTAAATGTGCTTATCTCTCTCTATCAACTGTAAAGGAAGTGTAGAGAGATTAGCTTTCCTAGACTCTGGTTACTCTTTGTGACTATTGCTGTAAGTGTTAAGATATTTATCTCAAAAGCCTAATTTTTCTATAAACTCATCTTGAACTGCTGCTTTGCATTTTTATGAGAACAGTCTTTAAAAACTCAGTCTTTACATTCTCAAACCTTCCAACACATTATAAGTTTTTCAAGTCAAGATCACGGTTCACCAAGCTGATAAATGTTACATGACTCTGTCAAATTACAGTTTGTAGAACAGCAGGAACTAAATTTAATCTGAATGAAGTTTTGCTATTGCCACTGGATCCTTCAGTTAATTCTGAAATGTGGTTCTCAAGGTAATTTGAGTGAGAACTGCATTTAGGGTGCTAGAACTGGCCACACCAATTTTCAAGGTTTTATTCTTCCTGAAACTGGGAGGGCACCATCCATAAATGTTGGTTTTTATGCAAGTCTGGTCTGTTTTATTGGTTTGGGGAGTTTTGTTACTTTTTGTTTGTCTGTCTATTATATTGAACTCTGGAAGGAGTACAGCAAAGTAACCATTGTTTTCATAAAATAAACAAATACCAAATCATGTCTGTAGCTGTATAGATGAGGTAAGTCTGCATGCTCCTGTGAGACATTAATTCTCTTTTTTTTTGCTTGCCAGGAAGATTTTAAAAGTCTTCAGTGTAAAAAATCTCAATTCTGCACATTGTAGAGTTACCTGATACCTCTGTAGCAGCCACAAAGATTCTGATGCTTCAGCCATCCCACACTTGCTGTCTGCAGTCTGCACGAAGCACTGTGCCTGTAGGTTGTGTACAGAAGCAAGATGGCTTCTGCATACACTGCATTTTTATGCACACAAGGATTGCACTATGCCTCTTTAATGCTGTATTGCACTCATGTTAGATAATTACAGATTGTGATTTAATAATTCTTCTCAATTGTTTCTTGCTAAGACCGTACAATCTTGTAGCTGCAACTTTTTTTCCTATTTCCTAAATGATTGTCTATGTGTTAAAATGCATTCAATGCAAAAACATTACTGAGTGAATGTAATAAATCACAATATTTAGGCTTGCGTGAAATACAGTTTCTAATTGTGGGTGATGCCCTCCAGGTTACAGGGAGGATAGAAGTCCAGAAAGCAGTCCTGTCAGTTTTAGCACTATAAATGCAGTTCATCTCATTTTTAAAGTGTTTAGTGTTAGTGGAGAGTAACCACAATAAATTGTTGTATGTATTTAAAACACTTGATGGTATTTAAATACATTTTGATGGACTGCAACTGTTTTCAAACATGATTCAGGTAATTTCCTTAAGCCACAGCTTGTCTGTCTTGTTGTGCCTGCCTGATCGTTGTTGGTCTCCAGGGGCCTGCAGTGGGAATCATGTTCATTGGTGTTTTCCACTAAGTAGGAATGTGGATCTCTTTTATTTTAATCCATCAGCTGATTTTCCTGTTAGTTAATTGAGGTTTTAAAGCAAATAACTCGAATATCATGTGATATTTAGCCAAATATGTTGAAAAAACCTAAGTAGGGAAATTGCTGCAGTTAGTTCTGTTAACTAATATGTAATTATTTCAAGAAGACATATTTTGCTTGGGAGTAGTAATAAACCTTGAAATCAAGGCATTTGCTGTGTTTTGTATTTATTACTGTGGTAGAAACCAAACTAAGTGTTGCAGTATTCTATTACTGATTGATGTGATAAGAGCAATTGGCAGGTTTTGGACCCTTTCCTTTATCATTCTCAGTTATTTATACAATATTTACAATTCACTAGAATCTTCTCGTTTTCCAGGTATTTCCAAATATTTGCAAGAATGATCCAGAAAACAAAACCACTGCTTTTGTGAAGAGTCTTAGACTTAAAAATCCCTAGTCCATGAATTTTAAATGTTTGATTTGAAGCATATCACATACTGCATTTTATCTCTTTGTTCTTGTTGGTGCTGAAATTTCTATTCCAATAACACTGTGGTGTGGTTTGGACTTAACCTCTTGATTTTTTCTCAAAATCGGAACAAAAAATGGATGCTGGCTATTTCTTTGGTTTTTTTATCACCACTTGCTATTTCACTATCTAAATTCTGTAAAGACATCCAAGGGGATTTTTACCCCTTAATATATTTTTATTAATACTTTTTAAAAAGTATTAACTATGAGTGAGTTGATTGCTATTATTTTATGAAGCCCATCATGCTCATAGAGGTTGCTGGCTCATGGTACTGTTTAAGGTTGTTTGGTCTCTGTACAATAGGTTAAAATAGCTTTGGGTGCTGAATAAACTGGTTTAATTAAAAGAGAGTGAGAAAATTCAGGGCAAAGTTTGGATGTATATCGACTAAGCTACATACAATCAGAACAAGTCTTAAAATGCTTTTTAAAATAAATCCAGGTACTTTTGCAGGAAATAATCCAGAAATGTTCTTTCTGTGAAAATGTATTTAATGTGTTTATGTTTCTGCTGTCAAACAGTCATTCCAGTGGTAGAAGGGTTTAGTTCAGCTGTTCAGGATAGAATTGTTGAATGATGGAAACTATGGAAAACCATGTAGTGAGGTGCTGTGTGTAGCACGGTGGGAGTTGGCCTCTTCTCCCAGGCAATTAGCAGTAGGGCAAGAGGAAATGACCTCAGGCTGTGCCTGGGGAGGTTCAGGTTGGACATCAGGAAGAATTTCTTCATCGAAGGGGTTGTCAAGCATTGAAATAGGCTGCCCAGGGAAGTGGAGTTACCATCCCTGGAAGTGTCCAAGAAATGGCTGGATGTGGCACCTAGTGCTCTGGTTTAGTTGATGTGGTAGTGTTTAGTTAAAGGTTGGATTTGACGTTCTTGGAGGTCTTTTTCAACCTTAATGATTCTGTGATTCTCTAAGGTAGAACTAGAGGGGAATACTGTTTCTGTCTGATGCTACCTGAGTCCAGGACAGGACTCAATCATTCCTGAATGACTTCCCTGGTCATGAGAGATGCTGCTCTAGATTGTCTTCCTTGCACTGAGGTGTCAGCTGGCAGGGCTTGGTTGGTTCTGCTGTTTTGCCAGTCTCTCCCAGCACAGCATAGCTGGGTGAACACTGTCAGTGTGTCCTGTCCAGTGCAGTTACCCTCACAATTGAGATAAAGGGGGAAGAAAGTGCCTCAGAATAGAAGAGGGCACAGGAGAGAGAAAGAACTGAGGAGAATATTATTACTCTGTGGCTCATGTCCTTACTGGTGTGCTGTTGATAGACAGGATTCCTCCCTGCTGCCTTTCAGACCTAAACATTCCTCAAGGTGTGCAAAGAGGGACGGAATCAAACATTTCAACAGGTATTTCCTAAGAAGCATTTATCCCTTGCAGTATATTTTAATTTTAAAAGATCCCATAGTACTGTGACAGGAATACTATTTCTTTTCTTTAATTCACCCAATTAAACATAATTTGTAATGTTCCAAATTTGACCCACTGAGTCCTACTTTTTGTTTTGTTTTGCAAATGTTTCCTTAATTTAGCAGTGTGTCATTGACTTTTGATTTGGATTAGTTTAATCTTTTTCTCCCTTTTCTGCTTTCCCTGTGAATACCTTTTCTATGTATTATTACACTATGTTAAAGATCCAGGTTTTTCTAAAGCTGATGTCACATCTGATGTGTTACTGTTAGACTTTTTCTTGTTACCATTCTTCAGTTCTCTTTTTTTCTGTCATTCATGATTTTGTGCTACTGCTGCTGCTTTCATATTCTTTGAAAAGGATGGCTTTTTGTTCAGTGTTCATTTGTGTGTATGTCCATATACAATCCTCTTCTTTATGTTCATTTCTATGGAGTTACCTTCTTTTAGGTATCTTCTAATGTCTTGTAACAATACTGATTGCTATGCTTGTCATGCTATGTACTGTCATTATTGTCATTTATGCCAACAGTTGCTTTGAGTTATGAAAAAGGCTACAGAAGTTCGGATTTAGCTATTACTCTTTGTCTTGTTCACAGATACTGTGTTTATTTTTTTAAAATAAAAACCTTAACAAGCAGTGCTGCACTTTATTTTGGTTAAAGGTTAAGTAGGTATATTTGACTAGGTCATCACTTGAGATTTTGTCAGCCTTGCTTGCTGTGATTTATAAGAGGTTGATTGTGTGAGACCAAGCATTTGATTGTTTAAGAATAACATTTTTAGAGTAAAGCCATTTTATCTGTCTCATTCTTCTTGCAATGAAATAAAATTTTATAGTTGTATTTTATATTCTGCTTGTCCATTCTACAGTCTGAAAAATCACCTGTGAAAGCTCACTCTTCGTTTTTACATGGCTCTTTTGGCATCATCTATTATAGACGAGTGTGTCTCTGAATAGCAATGCAAGCAGATACTGTTTTCGTGTTGTTTTGATTTAATTTGCTCATGTCTAATACAGTGTAAGTCTGATTTAATCTTTACCTGTGATTGAAATAATTGCAGTGCATCTTTCTTATTTTGAGTTCACATTATGTCATTTTGCTTTGGTATAAGGGTTGGAAACCATTTATCCTTGCACTCATTTATTTTAATAAAAATTTAGTGGAGGGTATTGATGTCCTTGAGATTCTTGCCCCCCACTATTGCAACATGTTTGGACTCTGAAGGTGTAAACCACCTTTCTATGTGGGTAAAGAGTTACTATGTAAGTCTGAATTCCTTACAAAATCAGGCTAAGCTAGGTTGCTTGCTTCACTGGGGTTTTTTTGTTCCTGATTTAGTAACTCAGAGGCACCATGTCGTGATTATTGTAGAAATGTGAGCAAATGGGAAATTAGCTCAGGGTGTTAGAAACAGCTACATCGTCTTCATGGCTTACTTGTCCTCAGGCTTTGTTTCATTTGCATTGAGAAAGCCACCAAAGAAAGAAAATATCCAGTTGATTCTTGGAAACTGTTTTTAGCTTTCTCAGAAAGACTTGCAGACTCTGGAAGGTGACTGGTGGGAAGTGAATAATGAATATGAATCAACATCTCTCCACCCTTATATCCAAAATGCTGTTGCTAGGATATTCTTCTTTGATGATGTGATAAGAGTAGCAAACACCTTTTTGAAATTCACTCTGTCATCCCTTCTTTAATTACATTCAAATTCAGGCTCCTTGTGTCTCTCTGCAAGACCTTGACATAATTTTATTCTACCTTTGCATCTGCTCTTTGTGTTTTGCAGCCTTTGCTTCCCCTGAGTCTTTCTCCGAGTTTCAATTTTTTATTTCGCTTCCTTATTTTTGTCTTGGATTGTAATCTACTCTTGTGTGTATGCTATATTAATGCTACTTTGCACCCAGGGATTAGGGTATGCTTTTTTACCTTTCTACTGAATGTATATACGCTTGTTTGGAAAATGTTGATTGTTGTTAGCTTGTTTTTACTCATTCTCCACAACCACCCTGTTGTTATAGCCCATTGTGGAAATGATCAGTTAAAAACAGAAATCTTTTTTCATTTCACAAGGTGGATTCATAAAGGTCTTCAAAAAATTGGATCAGAGTCAGGTTTTTAATGGAAATTTTAATGTTGTTAGCTTATTTTTAAAGTAACACTAAATGCTAGCACAAAGGTTGTTAAGGTGACTGATTATACTTCATATTTGAACAGAGAATTTTGGTTAAAAGGGGCAATAAAGTAAGAAACATAAGTTATTCAGAGAAATTTAATTTCCTTAAGTTGGATTTTTTTCTTTTAAGGAGTAAGAAAGAAGTGGAGGGGAAAATATAAGGATGCTCGCTTATTAACTTATGTTCTAGTAAGATGTCACAGAGTAATACTTAAGAATGAGTTCTTGTAGAGGAAGAGGAACTTGGAGGAGATGTTTCTTAAAATGTTTCTTCAGCCCTGTGTGAGCCCTTAAGCTCAAATATCTTCAGCTTCCAAGTTTTGGGTTTTTTTCAACTAGGTTGAGGAAGAACATTTGGGCTGGTTTTGTTTGAAGATATAAGTTGGTTTTGTTTTCTTCAGGTGTGGTACAGGATTTAAAATGCCTCACAGAACTATTGTATTTCTTTGAAATACTTACAAAGAAATATTACAGAAGTACTTCATCCAAAGTCATGAAATATATTGTTATGTTTAATGTATTAAGACAGCTAATTAAAATAGACATTTTATGAAAATGACATTAGCTCACATTTTAAGACAGTTGGATCAAATACAGAATTAAAAAGATGTTTTATAAGCACTTCAGTGAATAATTTTTTCGAAGATTCTCCAAGACAATTGCTGATACAAAAGACATAGAATATGAAGTAATTTAATATATGTTCTCCTTTTTTGGATTCTCAGGGATGCAAAAGACTCAAAGAATCACTCATGGGGAAAAAATGTTAGTTCTGATATTTAAGGCCATAAAGGTAATCCCAGTTCAATAAGTAAATCAGATCTGGCATCTTGAGTGAGAGCAAAGACCAAAGATACAGTCCTTATTTTAAGGGATATTAGCCGCTATCATGCAGCAAGTAAGTGAAAATTTAGCCCATTTTCCTCACTGAAGATTAGTACAAATCCCTTGCTTTTTTGTCATCATGGGTTTCCTTTTCTTTTACAGAGCAACAGAACCTTTTTATTTTTTTGTTTGCTTGTTTTGTTTTGGGACTTTTTTTTGAAACAGATTTTTCTGTCTCCTGCTGTGGTGGCATCAGGAGGCTGAAGACCCCATTAGTAGTAAAAGTTGGGATTGTCTTGAGGCTGTGGACAGCCCAGGCCAGATTTCCTTTTCACACTCTTAGAGGTCTTAATACTTAACAGAGCCTTAGATGGGAGTTTCTTTCCCCCAGCACTTGGGAACTCTTTCAGGTCCTGGTGTGAGGATTAGACTTGGGAGTATATAACTCAGAATACACATCAGGTATATCTTCAGCTTTCTGTTAGTTCTCCTCTGCTCTTTTGTGTGCTCTTTAGCGGAACTGGTTTCTGATTATGTAGTGGGAGCTCTGGGTCTTCCTTAGAAGCCCAAGCTCTTCTTGGTTATTATGGAGCTTGTAATAGATGGTAGTAGGTGACTCATCTGATATATAGGTTAAAAGGCAGTATCCTGCAGAGACCTTCACATGGCTCTCAAGTCCAGATTTCTTTCTGAAAAATAGTACTTGAAGCTTTCTAGTTCCACTGAAATGAATGCTGCTCGAAAAGACTGTTTTCATGAAATAAGGATGTAAGAGACAATACTGGAAACTCTTATATGCCTAACTGAAGATGCTCAAAAATCTTTTGGAAAACTGTAATTATTTTGTTAGCAGCTATCAAATTGGCAGAATATTCAAGCAAGGAAACCAGGCTGGTGCTGAAAGAGCTGGCCCACCTCTCCTCTGTTCTCAGCCACGTGCTCACACTGGTTGCCCTATGCTGGCATCAGGGGTCATTTCCCACTATAAAGAAACAAAACCATAAGAAAATCAATTTTGTTTAAAAAAGGAGAAAAGAATGAATCATACTCTATTGATGTAGCTCCTTGAATGAACTTGCAGGGAAATAATCTGTTTTATCAGAGTAGGGTAGATCTTTCGTCTCTTGGGTCAGAAGGAAGGATGGTCCACTGCAGCCAACAAACAGGAGGAGGGACATAGGCCCTCCTTACTTCTTTACAGTGACTGCTTAAGAAGTTAGAGAGTTTTCTTCTCTTGCATTAAAAGAAAGCTGGGGGGTTTCTGCCTATGGTAGTCTGTATTACAACAAATATCATTCTCTATTTAGAGAGATGTTTAGATTTTTGCTGTTAAGCTCCATAATGGCATCTTATAGAAAGGTTATTTTAATTTGTCCTTCGTTATTGTTTTTTTTCAATTGGCCAGTTTTGAAGATATTGTGATAGACTAGGTTTGTTCATAAATGTGCCCCTTATGTTTCTGCTTTTCTGGATAACATATATTGAATATTAAAAGTTAATACCTGCTGTCTTGCAGAGCCATTTGCTTTCAGGGAAGTTAGGATATCTGTGTTAAGTTCTTGAATTATGATGAAAAATAATGCTTGAAGTTTTCTAGTTTATGTAATTTGTTGGTATTGATGACTGTTGATTTGTGCTGTGAGTTTCATATGTATTTATAGATATGAACTGTATGTATGTAGTTCTGAATATAGAACTTTGAACACCAGATCCAGGGACCTGTAGAAAAAGAATTGGTTCTTAATAATCTGGAATTGTGGGTAGCCCATATAGTAGAGTGTTACTGTTAATTAAGATACTAATCATTTGGGGGTGTAGGTAGAGATTAAAATCAGCTGAAGTCTAGAAGAATATTTAGTTCAGGCTTTGTGTCTTCAGAGATTATGTATGTTACGCAGAGGCTGGTGAGGCTTTGGGGGCAATATCTGTTTTCTCCACCCATCATATGTGTGTCTTATGTAAACTTATTTGTAGTTTATATGTGTGTTTTCCATGTAGAATCTTAGAAAAACTGCCCATAAACAATGAAAAGTTGATTGTTTTAAATGGCTTTGGCAACTTTAGTAATTGTGGGGTTTTTGGTTTTGCATTTTAGGAAATAAAATAATGTTAATGAAGCAACCAGTTCCCTGAAGTTTGAGTTTTCAGACTCACTGCCATAATGGGTAAGTCTTCTGTATAACTTAAATAAAAATTCACTACTGTTCCTACAAAACATGTACTTTGGGTGTTTAACACAGTGCAACAACTATATGAAAGGCAGTGTTCAGCAGCTTTGCTAGTATTGAAAATATTCCTTTTGGGTTTTGGGTTGGTTTTTTTTGGGTTTTTTTTGTTTGTTTGGGATTAGTTTCTTTGTTTGTTTTGTTTTCCTTCCTTATTGTAGTACTTCTCCTTCATTATGTGATAACTTGCAGATTCAAGTTTAGGAAATGGAGATTCATGGTATTAGGGTACAGAGCAATACTTACTTGTGCTCTAAGTGATAATGGCTGTTAGAAAGAACCAAACTCAAAACACAAAGTCTGCGTATAAGAATTTTATCTTATTGCCTTGTGTCATTACAGTGCAAAGCTACTTCTGGGCAGAGGGTCTGTGTTGTTCTAGTTATGTAGCACATTTGTCTTACTTTGAATTGTATGTAAATTTTTCAAGTTGTTTTTAGTGAGTTGACCATGTTACTGTAATCATTATCGGTGCTCCCTCTCCAAAAAAATCCCAACAAACCGACCAACCATACCACACACATTTTTGTATTGCTTTTGTTTATCTTTTAATGTTATGCTGGGAGCCCTGGTGGTGTAGTGGTTAAGCATACGGCACAGCAATTGCCGGGACCCGGGTTCGATTCCCGGCTAGGATACTCCCCGGGCAGGCAGAGCTCGTTAGCCCTGCAAGGGGGCAATCTGCCTACGTCCTGAGGAGGACCTCACTGCCACTGTCCAGAATCGCTTTGGCCCGGCAGATTGAACCTCGGGATTAAAGGGTGGGCTCAGATCTGCGCGCCCTGTGTCTCACCTAAAAAATCCAGTGCGCAGGCTGGAAGGTCTGAAAGGAAAAAGAGACCTTCCCCGGATCTTCGTACGCGAAGGCTGGCCAGCAAAAAAAAAAAAAAAGTTATGCTAATTTTTTCTAACCTTATGGTTAATAATCGGGTTGCTCAATCTAGGAATACAGCACTCTTCAGATTTCTGATATTATCGAATGTTTTGTGTGAGAGAAATGATCGTTGAGACAACTTTAGATGCTTTGCCACAGTATTTTGATTTCTTTTGTATAAAATATGCAATCTAATGACCACTGGGAGCTCCAAACAACTGCTAAAGCATTGTTTTACTTTTTTTATTGCTGAGCATTAGTATAGACCATAACACAATGAAATAGTTCAACTGTTTTAATTCTGGCAAATTTTGAAGTTTTAGTGCGAGAAATTAATAACTGAGCTGCAAGAATGCCTTTAGTTCTGCCATTAAATATTGCTGGTAAAACTTGCTTTTATAGATTTGCATATCTTAGTAGAGTTGTGAATAATGACAGCATGAGTGATGATCAAAGTTACTCATTTTCAGACCAGCTTTCTGATCTCTAAGGAGTCTATTAAATTAGAACACTTAAAACCCACAATTTCCTTATATGATAAATACATTTGGTTATATTTTAATCGAATGTGAAGGAATTCTCATTGTTGCTGCATACATGGGATGCTTACTTGCTGCTTTTAATGCTGAGCTTTTCTCAGGTCCATGTTTGAGAAATATAGTTCTTTGTAAATCACAGCATTTGGCAATGAATTCTTCAACAAACATATCCATTGTGAAGGAGCATGAAGGCACACAGTCAGCACCTCTGGAGAGATGTTAATTTTGTTATCCAGTGCTCTAAATACATGCTGAATGCAGTACTATGCAAGGTTTTTTTTTTAATTGCTGTGGCAAGGAATTAATACAAAATATTAGAAATAAATTTTCCTTAGTGATATATGTACAGGCTTTTGAGCTCCCAAGTGCTTTCCTGTCTAAATAAGTATCCCAGTTCTAGGGCAAATCTTGTCTAACATGGCATCAGGACATCACAGCTGCAGCAGATCGTCAGGATTTAGGATTTTTTGTGAACTTGAAACCTAAGTTATGTAGCATTCCTGCCCCTAAATTGTCCCCTGGGTTCAGTGCTTCTGATTCTCCTTGTGAATTCATCCTTTAAGCCCTAAAGTTCTCTGCATTTCAGTCCTGGAAAAGGTCTGTGGTATTTTATTTTTGGTTTGTGGATTCATGTTTTGCTGTGGTGGGTTTTTGTTTTGGATTTTTATAATGCTCCATGGGCTGAACTGCTCAGGCAGTTGAGGTGTTTACGTGGGAGTTTCTGTATGCTTCCCATGGGCATGATCCTACCTGTTCAGGACAGAGGAGAAATAGTTATAAAGAACTTGCTTTTTATTCTTTATTTTATGGAAGGGAGCGAGAAGTATTATTTCTAGTAAACATCAATGGATATTGTTTGTTTGAATTGAAGTAAACAAGGCTTTCATCTACATCCTCTTTCTCTTATTAATACAGTCTGCAGTTGTGTAAAGTTTAGGCTTTGTTATGACTTCAGTTTTTTAAAATCTGTTACTGATTAGGCTGTTTATTTCCTTAAGCACTGTTAATGATAAATAAAAATGTTTGCAATGTGGCAACGATTTTTTTTTAATTTGGCAATTATTTATTGAAGTGTAATGTGATGTGGACTCAGATTTTAGACTTCAGGCTAATGCCTGCCTAATTGTGAAATGAGGCAGTAATGCCCTTAAAAAGTAACATTCTCTTACACCTGTCTGGTCTTTTTCTCTGAGCAGATGAGCAGCAAGCTTTGAATTCAATCATGCAGGATTTGGCTGTGCTTCATAAGGCTAGTCGTCCTGTGTTGCCCCAGCAAGAAACAGGAAAACCAAAGTCATCTTCGCCTAAAAAACAGGTAATCTTCAATATCCCCACTAATGTACTGAACCTGGAATGTCCTGCTGTGACTTCCAAAATTATTTTTCTTGCCAGACCATTCCAGAGTATTCCAGAATGAGCTATTAGTCTCCCACATGTGCTGCCATTTTCGTTGTTCATGTTCTTATATTAGCAGCAAAATGAAATGGTGACATTTCAGAGCAGGTCATAGTGTATGCTTAAATAAATACATTGAAGATTATAGAGGTATTTACACTATATGTAAAGTGATTTTAGAGTTGTTGTTATTATATTGGAACTGCACTATTTTAAAATACCAAGGAATAATTTTATAGATTTAGTAGTTTACCCAACTGTCACCTATATCATACCAAAGAATGTTAGTACAGCAGCAGGAATATGCTTAAACTCTTTTACTGCATCTTTGACTTCAGTTTCTTGTTCATGTGCTGGAAATGAGAGTTCTTTGCAACTGCATTTTTTTCTGTATATACTGAACACAAATGGAAAAGTAGTAAATACTTAACTGATAGATTTAAACTACTATATAGAGAGATGAGAAGAGAATGTAGACTTCTACCCAAATTGAGTTAACTGTATGTTTATTTGATTGGATCCTTAACTTACAGTTCAATGAACTTCAGTTTGTGCTTACTTTAACCTTCTAAAAATCAAAATATTTGGATATATTGGCTCTTAAACTGTCAAAACCAAATGGCTACGTACTTTTCATTCTGTGCTTCGAAAGTTGTGAGCGTTCAGTGTATAACACAGTGGTGCTTTGCTGCTGTCAAGGAACTCACATCTGAGCTGTGACTTTAGGCATTGTGGTAACGTGCATGTATGATCCAAAATGATTTGAGTATAATGCATGTTTAGAAAGTTAGAAGAAGTGTTTATCACTGTTTCAATTTGTGAATTTTGAAAGTAATCATTTGGAAATCAGTTGTTTTGGAAAATGAAACATTGTTACTTGGATAAACTTTGTGGTTGAATGCATTATTGTTTTTCCTGCAATAGTTGGTATGCAATTTGATTCTTAAAATTATGATTTTGCAAAGCAATTTTATTTCCATGTAACTGCAAATACATACAGACACAGTTATTGGGAAATATACTGCATGTCTGCTGGGTTATTTACATGTGTGGGTTTCTACGGTAATGCTTATGAAACAAGATATGTTTCTTAGGCCTGGAACACTCAGCTGCAAAGTGTATGTAAAAACATTTTATTGGTAGCTAGACCTATCTGCCTATTCAGGATAGAGAATTCTTTGGTAACCAGTTCCACATTAAGTTTGAAGTCATAAATCTGTTATAATTTAACATAATGATAGAAAATAATGTGCTTATTTACAGAAGCATTCATTTTACTTCAGAATTTTTTTCTGTTTTTGTATTTTAACACTTCAAGTTTTTTTAACACTTTTTGGTTTTTAACTCCTTTAGCCACTGTCATGTACCTCAGCAGAAGTAGCTTGTTAAAATACATGATATGTTGGAAAGGACAGAAAGGGAGTTCATGGGCTTCATCAAAAGAGGTGATTGCAAACTAATAGTGGTTCCTTTATGTCTTGTCTTACAGAACGATGTTAGAGTCAAATTTGAACATCGAGGTGAAAAAAGGTAAGGAAACAGTCTTGCCTCTTAATTATTTATAGAGTTTTGTTGTGCTCTTGTCATAAAGTTTCAAATTAATGATTTGAAGTGTTTCAGTTATCTAAGTTTTTTTTTTTGTTTGAGCTCAAATTTAATTTTGATATGAACACAATTTAAAGAGAATTAACTGTTCAAAGTGTGGGTTCTAAGTATGCATAAATACCTAAATATCATAGTGTAATTGTGCCTGATGTAGTATCGTTCATTTGGTTACCCTTCAGATAGATGTTTGTAGGCTTGAACACAGTTATCTAAGTTTAGAATAGAGCTCAAGTTTGAATAGACTTGAAAATAAATTTTTGTCCTTCATTGTGTGTGTAATAAATGCATGATGATTTATTGTTACTGTTATACCCAGAGGAAGAAGTTGGATTGTACTTCAGGGGTGTCAGTCTGACAACTGTAAGAGGAAAATTTATTTGACTCAGATTGTTTTCATTTAATCAGTTAAAATTTATTTGTATTTTGTTTATGAGAGGTGGATGATGCACCTGCTTAAAGTATACAAACACCTGTCTCTATATCATCTCTTCTCTGGTGACTGCTCAAAAGCTTTAACAGAATTTGATGTATAATTCCATACAGAACTGGTTTGTTGACAATTAATTTTGTTTGTCTTTCTCTGAAAGTACAAAATTTCATTCAACCAACAGAGAAATTATTAAAGAATAAGATCTTTGAAAATACTTATGGAAAAAGGAAATAATATCCTGGGCATGCTATTCTTAATAGAAATAATAAATTCCTTAATAAAATTTACTTCAAATAAAACCTTTAATAGTTCTGGGCAGTGCTTAGTGTGATGTGCAGTAGTTGAGTTTGTATCCATGCTGATTATAGTATGTACTCTCCCTTCACATGGAGCAGTAAAAGAGCAGTGTTCTCTAGGTATCAACATCCTTCAGCTTCTTCCTGTCACTCCTCTGAACATCACATGTGAAAGTGCATCAGTAATGGCTGAGCGCTCTAAGTAAAATCTGGAGGGAATAAGTCTTTTTGAAGGCTTTGAAAATTGAGATCTCTTCTACGTAACAATTTCTTGTGAAGTAAGAGGAAGCATGAATTTAAAACAGAGAAATGTTTACTCGCTGCCAATCTGCACAGACCGTAGTTTTTTTTGCAGTTCATCATATTTCACTTTCACAGTGGACTAAGTTAATAAATATTAATACAAGCACAAAAATAATGTCTTTCCCAGTTTTTATGCTCATGGGCCTAGCTTTGTTATGAACTGTCCTAATAGCCTGCTTGCGCAGGGGTATGGGGCAGCCTAGGCTCATTGCTCAGCATGAGCAATACTTCTGTTTGCCTGAGCATGTAGCTCTAAAGATCAAATAAAGAAATGATGCAAGAAAAAAAAGTTATGCAATGGCTTTCTCACTAGTTTTTATAAAGGGAAGTGAAAAAGAGAAGTGATTCCAGACTTGCTTTCAGTGGTGAATGTGGCACTTTGTTCCAAGGAGCTTGTGGTGTGATGGGTAGAATTGCAGGCTTGCTGCCCAAATTGTTAACTACAGTGAGAATTGGTGTTGGTTGGTTTTTTGGGGGTTTTGTTAGTTTGTTTAGAGTATTTTTTAAATGATTTTTTTAAAAGTAATTTTTAATTGGAAGTGGCCTGGCTTCTAGCCTCATTTCAATGAGAAAAATTGTCCCCCAAACCAGTATACTACTAACTGAACTACAGTTGAAAAGGATAGTACCCTTTGCTAACTTTTCTACTTCACAGAATCTGAATGCTCTTTCTTTTCTGAACGTGAATTCAATGTACCTTAATAGCTTAGTCACTATTTAAAGCTCTTTTTTTTAATGGTGTAGTATCTCAAAAAGTACAATGGTTTTCTATAGTAAAAGGTTAGTTGTACGCAATTTGGGCTAATTGGTTTGATGGGACATTGAGTTAAAAGAAAATCTAAGTTGTTGACCTACAACTGCACCATTCTTACAGGAGCACACTTGAAGCACAGTTAGTGATGGACTGGGCAGTTTTGAGTGTGTAGTTCATTATGGTAAAGATGGTGACATTTAGTTACCTTCCTCAGGTAAGATAGTCTTTTGGATTTCCAAAAAATGGGGACTACAGGAGTAATTCCTTTCTGATACTTATGCCTGTCAGCCTATGGTACTCCATTGTCTTAGTTTTTTAAAGTGGAAAAATGTAGATGTTTCTAAGAATTTCCTTCTGAAATGGAGTCTTGCAAAACATTAAGCAAGCCATATGGAAGCAAGTAAAATAGTTATAATGAAATCTAATTCTGTATCTGATTATCCCTTTTTAGCTTTTTCACTGCTTTTCTTTCTTTTTTTAAAGACTCAGAATATGGAGGACAGGGAATAAAGTACAGCTCTCTTACAATCTTTTTCGTAATAAATTTAGTTCTGAGATAGTTCTTAAGTAATGAGTTTGCCAGATTTTCATAAGTAATGAACAGAAATTTTTTATAACTTAAATTGTGTTTCAGGATCCTGCAATTACCAAGGCCTGTTAAACTTGAAGATCTTGCAGCTAAAGCTAAAGTTGCTTTTGGACAGACTATGGATTTACATTACAGCAATAATGAGGTAATATTCTGTGTCCTCTAAATTCTTGACTTGGTCATTGATCATTTTAAGCCTGAAATTTTCTCTTGCAAGTAGTTGGATTCACTTCAGTGTCAAAACTTGCTCCTGTGACAAAACCCCAGATTTCTAATATGTATGTGTGTTTTTTCTCAAATAAATGTCTTTATGTCCAATATAGGATAGGCAGGAAACGCATGAAATGTTTCATGAGTAGTGTTATATCATAATGAAGTCTCTGACTTGTTTAGGAATGGGTAAATTGTCTTCCTGATCTGCCACAGCTCTGTTGTATTACTTAGGAAAAGTCTTTACCTCTTTGAGCTTTGTCATGTTTGTAAATTTGCAATAGCATTTATCCTTTATTGTAAATCCTTTTCTTCAAGGATTAATCTTATTAGGTGATTGCTAGAATGCTGCATTTAGTTCATGTGTAGATTGGAGAACTAGGCTTAACTGTTGCTCCTCTTAGAGTGGCTGGTTCCCAAAGATTCCTTGGTGACAGGGCCAGCCCTGTCTAGCCACTTATGGCCGATCAGTATTACTTCTGGCTTTCCTTTAGAAGTAGGGATGGAATTATTAATAGCAAACATATTTATAGCAGGATCCATTTGTAGGGGTTACATCTGGCTTTTGCCTTGAGTCAGCAAAGTGCATGAAGCATTATTCATGTGCTTGGTTATGCACAATGCAGCTGCATTGTGCAGCTTTTTCTACTCTGCATCTTTGCAGAAGAAAATGCCAGTGACTGTTGGTTACTCACTGCATTACCAGGCACTTCTGTGAAACTGATCCTCAAAATGAACAATTCCAACAGAAGGCTTTTGGAGATTAGGGTGGTCAGAAGAAATGGCCCTTCATAATGCTTTAGCCCAGCTCCTTCCTCTGGTAGATTTTTAGGCATTTGAGTAGATTTTCTGCTTCCTACCTTCTGCACTAGTTGGCAAATCATCCCATCACCTTTCATAAATGGAATGGTAAAAATGTGTCACTGGCATTAAAAGTGCAACTTAACAAATAAGCATACTCCTCATTTTCTCAAGATCTTCCTCCTCACTCCCATCTCTTTCTGTATAAAAGTACTAAATTTTGACTGGTGGTGTATTTATGCATCGACTGAGGCTGTTTACAAGTAGAAATCTGTATTCTGTTGTTTCTTTATTGCAAGCAGAAGCTGTAATTTATAGTCCTGAAAGACGAGCCCAGTTTTAATTGTTACAGAATTCAGATCTCAACCGCACATTAATGGCATCATTTTCTGTTCTAGAGTTACATGTATGCCAAATTAATTCTAATTAATGAGATCCAAGTAAGATTTATGTGAGGACTAGAGTTGTTGTAAAGGGATCACATCTTTCTTAACAAATTCTGGTTTTCAGTGGAGAAATCCTGTTAGTGATGCAACTTAAAACAAGTATAGTTGTATTATTTGAGATACAAAAATCTACTTTATAAAATAGGACTTTTATTTATCTTGCAGACTTGTGTTAATTTAGGCATTGACCCAATTGTACCTGTTTTACTGAAACTTTTGGATATTAAGCTCTATATATGCAAAATGGTTGCTTCTTGTGAAGACTTGTTCCACTATGCTGTCCTTAGTAAAGGCATCTGAAGGAAGTGTTAAGATTGAACTACAGATTTTCAATACTTACTTAAAGGGATCATTTAATAAAGTTTATTTTCAAGTTGTTTGGTATGAAAGAAAAGATTTTTTGTTTCTCTGCACTTGACTTCCTTATTTCTTTCTTGTGTCCTGTTTAAGACTTTTTTTCCCCCTGCCCCTCTTTTTGTAGCTTGTAATTCCATTAACCACACAGGATGACCTGGACAAAGCTGTTGAACTGCTTGACCGTAGTGTACATATGAAGAGTCTCAAGATACTGCTTGTGATACATGGAAATACACAGGTATGAGTTGACATGCTAAATGTCTTCTTCCTCAGTTTTTATAATGAAGTATAATTTGTATCTTTTCTTAAAGCTGGCATTTTTCCAATTGAATGTAATACTGATTGCTTCTTCATTTCACTTAAAGCATCTATTAGCATTTTGTACTGACTCAGTTTTAACTCTTTCCTAGATCCTTTTCCTGTCTTGTTTGCCTTCCCTACAGTGGTAGAAAAGTGTGCCTTAGTAGAATGATTAAAAAAAAAGCATCTAAAATTTAAGTAATGGTAGTTACTTGAAACTGTTCTTTAAGTCATATGTTGGTGACACTTCTTTGTGGGAAGTTCAGTGTTTGTTGTAGCAAAGACTAGTGGTCTATAAACTAAATGCTGAGATATTTTGGTATTATCTAACAAATCATGGCAGCGATATTCATAGGATTTGTATACTCGTGCATACTGAAAATGAATTTTAGAGTAATATGAGCTACTAAAATAGATGAATTATGATGTAAATCAGCAAGCTGCCTTTCTGACTACTTGAAAAATGGAATGTACTACACAAAGCCTATAAAGTTTACAAAGTATTTTCATTGTCAGGAACGTAAAGTAATAACTGCAGGTTGTAATACTTATGCATTTTCAGTCACCCAGTGTAAATAACGTGGAACCCTTGCCCTCACTGGAAGATTTAGATAATACAGTGTTTGGTGTGACAGACAGAAAAAGGCGACTGTCTGTAATAGGTAAGCTGCACATTTCAATAGTTTTAATTGTAAAAACTTCTTTTGTACCATTCTCTTCATGAGAATTTTGCTCTCAACACAGATTGTCTCTTCTACTCATCAATGACTCTTACAGAATTTGCACTTGGGGGAGTGGATTTTGAATATTAAGACAAAAGTGTTTTAAATATATATAATACAGAAAATTATCAAAAAATGCCCGCAAGTAAATAACTTAGTGTATGTAGAGTTATTTCAGGGTAACCTAAAAAGCTAATGTTAGTGCTCCCTTTTATTTTCAGATACAGGAATGAGCTACTGAAAAATCTGCTTATATGGCAATGTGTTTCCTTGCTCAGTTTAGGATCCCCATTTTGTTTCATGTGTGAGCATTTGTTTAAGATACCAATTTTGGGATTGATATAACCTTTTTGCTTATTCATGTTTTAAAGTTGGTGTGATGTTAACTTCCAAATTTAATTATGAAAATAGAAAGCTTAATGAATAATTTTCCAGACAATTTAACTTATTATGCATTTATTATGAATGTATGTATTTGTGTTCTTATAGACTTAATATTCAAAAAAGAAAAACTAATTCTCAAGAGCTGGAAAGGATTAGTTGACATGGGTGGAAGGGTTTCGATCTTGATTTTGTTTTAAAGAAGGAATTTACCCAGCTATGTGTGAGCAAATTATATTTCTGTTCCTGTATAATGAAAATTCTCTTTAATGTCATTGAGGCAACTCTGCCCCAAATTTTTCATAATTTCTGGGTTGCAAGTTTTAAATACTGTACCTAAGTCTTGTATTGCATGGGCTTTTGGGGAATTCGTAAATCAAGAAGTGCTCCAGGCAGGCTCAGTGCCTGTGAAGCATTTGAATAAAGCCTTTGAATTCTGGGTTAGTGGAGAGACTCTGACTGGCCCTTTTCTCTCAAAAGGTTCTAATACTCGTGATAGGAGTTCACCTCCCCCGGGATACATTCCAGATGAGCTGCATCAGGTGGCTCGAAATGGGTCCTTCACCAGTATCAACAGTGAGGGTGAATTCATTCCAGAAAGTATGGATCAGGTATGTCTGTGATTATTGAAATTTAAGTTTTTGTTAAGTTGATTTATGAAATACTGCTGTTCAAGAAGGATATGGAATTATTAGAAAGAACAGCAAAAAATTGATGATAAGTCTAGAAAACTTGATTGATGACATAAGGTTGAAATAATTGTGCTGTTTAGTCTTGCAGAACCTGATTGGGTTTTTTTCTCTGTCTCTTCAATTTTTAAAATATGTTGTTACAAGAAGAAAGACAATATTCTTAATTGCCACAATAGTTGATTGAGATAGGGCTAGATACAAATAACAGCAGAGATGTCTACATTAGAAACCACAAGCCCCTTTATTTTAATGAGATTGATATGTAAGATAGACCAGATTTACAGCTTTTCCAGGTAATTAAAAGGAGATTTTAAGAAAGCGTTTGGATCTGTCAGAATTATTTGGACTCAGTTGATATTTCAGAGTTGGAATCAGTGATCCTTGTGGGTTCCTTCCAACTCAGAATACCCCATGATTCTGTGTGGTAGGTAGTGTGTTGGGGTAGAGGCAACAGGATGGTGGTAGGCATGGCATAAATAAGCTCTGAAAGACTTTCCAAAGTCACCTTTTTTTTTTGTGTGTGTAAAGATCACAAATGTATGTTACTCGTTCTTCCTATTCATCTGCATTATTAGTGTAGGATATCCACACACTTAGCAAGAAGAAAAATCCTGCTCTCTGAATATAAAAATTGCCCTTCAAAACAGGAGGAAAAGAAGCAGGAATGTAACTGCTCACAGAATTGGCAATGAAGAAAGATATTTCAAGGAGGAAAGAAAAATAATGCTGCATACCCAAATCTCTTCAAGTTGTTGTTGACATTGGCAGTGTATTTAGAAATGGCAAGAGGCAACGGTTTTTATGAGCTGACTAAGTGAGAGACAGATGATAAAATAAAAATAAAGGCAAAGGGATAGTGCAATTTGTTGTACAATTTTAATGACTGAGTTGAGAATAGAGGCTGAATCTCCTACTTTCCAGACCAGGGCTATTCATTATCATAGCCATGTGGTCAGATCCAGCCCAGGTCTGGATTCATTCCAGTGAAATAATTACTTTTGGCCTGGGTAAAGTAATTTCTGGTCACTGACTGGTCAGACAGACAGATGATCCTTGAAGCCTGGGATGTCCATTCACTCTTAAGTATTCCAGAAATATATAACCTGTCATATATGCATTGCTGTGTGAGCTGTCAGCAGGTTTAAATTAATGAATTTTACTTTCATAGGAAGCCAGGTTAGTTCAACCTAAGCAGCCTCAAGGGCCAGTTTGAGGGGGTGAGAACTCACAAATTCTGTTTGCTCCCTTCCCCTTACATTGCCACATCACCTTGGCAAGTGTTTGCTGTGCTGCTTTCATCTGTCACAGCCTGCCCAACAAAGACAGGAGGGGAATTTGGGAGTGGAGGGTTTTGCTCTGCTCTGCTGTTGATCAGCCTGAGCTCAGCTATTTGCGCTCTGACAGCAAACCCCACACTTCCTGTAAGAGATGAGGGGGGTTGGATGAGACCCATGGGCTGCCAGTTGGCCCATAGTACATTGGGTCAGAGAGGTAATCAATATGGCTCCAGATGGGCTTTCTTCCCTTATTTGGACACACTGTTCAGCATGAGACAAGAGGAATAAAAATGCTGAACCTGTGATAAATGTTCTTCTCCCCTGTACAGAGTTCATTTAAGTGTAGTTTGTAGAGTGCAAACTCACTTTCTGGACACTATTTCTGTAATAAGTCCTTCATTGGTGTGTGGCAAAGTATGTGCCCAGGACCTTTAAGATGCAGCACAGACCATAAAAATTGGAGGCATAACTGCTGAATTTACAGCAAGACTGGTGTCCAATTCATAGAAAATAATAGATGTTATATAATATACCAAAACAAACTTCATTTTAAGAAGGAGCTTATTTTAAGGCAAGAGATGAGCTTTACACTCTCTTTTTACCAGTTCTTGTCTGATTTGGATTTGTTTCTTATTAGCTGCTTAATAGCAAAACCCTTAGACTCTATAGGAAAAAAAAAAGAAAAAAAAAAAACCCTTGAACATGTTGGTCTTCCTCTGTTTTTTATTTATTAGATGCTGGACCCACTGTCTTTGAGCAGTCCTGAAAACTCTGGCTCAGGAAGCTGCCCCTCACTTGACAGCCCGTTAGATGGGTAAAAATTATTTACATTCATTATTTCATTATTTATCTTCATTAGATTGCATAATGTCTCAGCTGTAAAATACAACTCCTCTCCAGTGACAGTACTTCTTCCAAAAATACCTTTGTAAGTTATAAAGTGTTTTCAAAAGCTTAATGAGAGTTAATTGCTTACTAATACATGGAAAATACTGTAACTTTTTTTTTAAATTAATTTGTATTTAAGCCACAAAAATTTAGACTTAAGGTCCTACAAAAATGTACTGAAGTTTTTTACTAAGTGTTGCGAGGTCTTACATATATGTGGTGTATATTCTCTGGCAGTGAGCCACTCCATTAAATTTACAGTTCTTAGACAGTGCCGTATGAAGTAGGCCTTCCTTTACCAAAGCAGGGGGTACCCAAATCAAGAAGGGAGAGTTGAATCATTTAAAGGCTTCAACAGGCAATGCCGTCCTTTCCTTTGCAGTAATCGTCTTTTCCTCTCAACTTGTTCCTATTGCAAACTTTCAACTTATTTTTCTTTGTTAAAGCCCACCAGTCAGCAACAGGCAGTGTGTGCTGTGGGGGGTCTTTTTGGATTGACCTCTGAGGAGACTCCTGTGTTTTGAGGGGGTCACTGTTCACCATCCAAGCCAAGCAGAACATATTCCTGTTTGATTTATGGTGGTCAGGCAAATAACCTTGGCTTTAATGTGCAGATTTGCTCTTTGTTTATTTCAAACTGCGAAACAACGCTGCTAATTAAATATTTTGTTTAATTGGTAGAAAGGTAAAGAGTTGGAGGTCACTGCCTGTGGCAATTAATCAGAGCTGTATTATTCAATACTACTATTTCATTAGAGAATATGTGGTTTGAGGACACAAATAGATTTGGTCTAACAAATACAGTTTTGATTTAAATAGTAAGTGTGCATTTCACAAGCAAGAAGACAATAGATATGAAAAGTATTTTGTGGTGGTAGTGTGATAGGTTATACACACAGTGTGTATAATGTGTTTAATGTAGCTCTACAGAAAATAAAAAGAACCAAATTGCCAAATTTAGGTTTTTTGTGGGGTAAGGGTGAGTGGAAGAAGGGGAAACAAAGCAAACTTAGTGCAACTCAAATTTCTTCTTCAAAACTTCTTTTGGTTGTTTTTATTCACTTAATTTGTCACCTCTACTTAGTTTGTTTTCCTTTTTTTTTTTTTTCCCATTTAAATATTTCCTACAAAGATGTAGGTTTTGTGTCTCCATTTAGCTTCTGTTACCCATTAGAGAAATTGTTACCAGAAAAAGGAGGACACTGTTTTGGTATGTTTATGGGAATAAAGTGTAATCGATTGCTCTGACTGGCAATCCCATCCATTCCTTTTGGTGGCTGGGACTTACATACCAACAGTAGGTAAGAAACAACATGATCATATAAGAACCAAAAAACTCTTCATCATTCTGTAACTCAATAAAATCACTCTCTTAATCCTATGACTTTCATGGAGAGAAGAGGAAGTACTTTCCCTCATTAAAAGGTTCTACATTTCTTTGGTTAAATTTCCTTAAGAGTTTTTGTAGGCTGTATTTTGCCAGTCTGTAAACCTTTGTGTTTTGCCATAAAGGTGTTAAACATAACAGTGTTCCTTTGTGGCTGTACTTGTGATAATTCATGTTTTTACTAATATCATTGCTCATTAACAGAGTCTGTTGCTTTCTTACTACATTAAGCTCAATAAGCAAGCTTTTCCATTGTTACTGATCTTCAGTTGTTATCGATACCTCCTAGAACTGAGCTTCAGAATTGAGTTCCACATTTGTAAACTGGTGCAGCAGCCTGTATAGTATTGGCTTTTCATCAGTAAGGTTAAATGTTTTAAGTACTAGATTAACAGTATGTATTTAGATGCTGTATGTTTTTACACTTCCAGGGACAACTATCCCAAGTCTCGGATGCCAAGAGCACAGAGCTATCCAGATAATCATCAGGAATTCTCAGGTAGGCAAAAATCACTGGAGACACACTAGATTTCCAGAACTGCTCCTCTTGCAAATAATAGGGCTTAGAAGGGATGTTCACATTGAGAAGTATTGTATCACACAAACAATATGGTAGAAGAAAGCAAAGCAGCACCAAATACACACAGTAAAAGATACCATGGAAATACAAGAAATTCAAACTGTTTTCTTGCAGGTTATCATGTGTGACACCAGTCTTAGTGTGCATAGTGTAACTACCTGCCTCTGTAAAAAGAACAAATGTTGCAGTGCACAGAGGCATGCAACACTTAGTTAAACTGGACTGTAATGTCCGTCTCTAAGTTGGTGTATATCAGTGGTTAATTTATTTAATTTGAAGATAGTGTTGTTTAACCCCAGTAGGCAGCTAAGCCCCACACAGCTGCTCACTCACTCCCCCCCACAAGAGACTGGGGAGAGAATCCAAGGGGAAAAGTAAGAAAACTCCTGAGTTAAAATAAAGGCAGTTTAATAATACACCAAAAGCCGCACACATGAAACAAAACAAGGAATTCATTCACCACTTCCCATCAGCAGGCAGGTGTTCAGCAGGTCTTCATCACTCCTAGTGGTTACCTTGGAAAGAAAAACGCCATCACTACAAATGTCCTCCCTTCCTCTGTCTTTCTCCCAGCTTTTGTTGCAGAGCACAACCTCAGATAGTATGGGAGATGCCTTGGGTCAGTTGGGGCCAGCTGTCCCAGATGTCTTCCTTCCCAACTTCTTGTGCCTCTCAGCCCACTCTACTAGCTGAGAGGGCAGTGCGTGAAGCAAAAAAAAAAGCCTTGATTCTGTGTAAATGTGCTTCAGCAATAACTAAAATATCCCTATGTTATCAACAGCATTTTTGCCACAGATCCAAACTGCAGCACCACATGAGCCACTATGAAGAAAATTAACTCTATCCCAGCCAAAACCAGTACATGGAGCTTTTGTTTTTTTCTATGTGAAATAAGGATCACATTGAAGTGCTCATGACTTCAGTAATTGAAAGCACTGCAAAGTGAAAGGATGGAGAACTGTGGGCTGTGCCTATAAATCATCACCACTGATGTTTTCTTCATACAATACTTTGGTTTGAATCCAAGTTGTGCACGGTTCAGGCTACTGAGTAACCTTCAAAGTCCTCTGAAGTGTCTTCTCCCAGTCATGTCTCACTACAAAACTTTGCTCTTGAACAATAATTAGTTTCCAGAAAATCAAAAGGGTTTTGTGTTTCTTCAGTCTAATACATACTTTGAGGCTTCTTTTTATTTTGATTTTGAAGCTTTATCCAGATAACTGTGTGATGGTGAGTTTTTTCCTTTTAGAATTCTAGAGTGCTTAACAGATTTGCAGCACTTCTAAATGAAAATAAAACTAAAACTATATGTAAGAAGCATATAGGTGGCAGAGAGAAGTACCAAAAGAGCTGGAAATGTCAGAAATTAGTTTGCCTTTTCTATAATCCTAATCTAGTTTATTTGTGTTCATTACAATTACTTTTCTAATAAAATCATCTTGCAATATTTTTTTATGGGGACTTGTTGGGTTTTTTGCCCATGGGATATTCTGGTATCGCCGTTAACAGTGGGATACGTAGTAATCATTAATTACATATTCAATATTTATTCTCATGATTTGATGCGTAACAGAAGCAGAAAAAAAGTCCATCTGGCCTAGTCTTTCCTCCTACCACAACCAGTACTGGGTTTCTGTAAAAGGGAGTGTACTGTTCCTCTCTCAGAATATATTCCTAGTCATGTATTGCTCAAGGGTTCTGCAAATGCAAGACTTCTGTGATTTGGTGGATTTTTTCCTTCCACAAATTTTTCTTCTCCCTATTTCAACTTGTATAAAATTTCTCAGCATCAACTGTAGGTTGTGCCACAAAGTTGTGCAATTTATTGTGTTTTATGAAGAAGTATGTATTTTGTGATTTTTTTTTTTTAAGGCTTTTTTTTTGGTTACAGTTTTTCCAGTGGATTGGTTTGGTTTGGTTTCTTTACAAACCTTTTGTCTCCCTTTGAGCTGTTCCTTTTCTAGTATATAGAGGCCTAAATTCCTTGTGGAGAAACAATTTTGTATCTTTGATCATCTCTGTACTTCTAAATATTTTCCAGTTTTACTAAATCCTTTGAAATGGACTAGACCAAAACTTTGTTCAGTGTATCTTATAGCATTTAATTTTCTTCTCAGCTAATACAAAGAGTTTAGGTGCTGCTTTTTTGGAAGTCTCTATCACAAACCCTTGCTGAAGCCCACACTGAATTTCATCTGCAACTTTAATATCCAGTCACAAAGACTCTTAAGGACCGTCTCTAATTCTTCCACTGGTTTTATTTCTCAAAGTGATTTTGTCACCTCACTGTTCTTGTTCTGTACAGAGAATTCATGGATAATTAAACTGCGTGAGTTTTAGCCCAGATTCCTGTGGAACTGTTGACTGTTTCCTCCCTTCTTATGTACTTATCTTCTAACCAGTTATTTATGCTTGAGGGACTTTTTCCCTTATCTTATACTTTTCTCCTTCAATAACTTTTAAAAGAGGATCTATTGAATGTGTTTTAGTAATTCAAACTGTTGACTTTTCACCAGTTTTTCATATTTATACAGCTTTAAATTAAATTCTTTGGAATAGTTTCTCATCTAGAAAGTTTTTAGAACTGTAGTAATCAGGCATACTTCAGTCCTCCAACATTCTTTTAAGCAAGAGGTTACAAACTACTTGAGCTGTTGAATTCTTGATCCTTTGGGACTTTTGACTAAAGTTCTTTTAGTTCTTGTGAGTTGTGTGATTTTGTTCTATAATCTCTTTTTGCTCTGATGGTCAACGCTCATATCCTCTGATACACTTATCCATTTTAAGTTTGTATTACCAAAATGAGTAATTTAACATGCTTTTGTCACATTTTACATTTTGAAATGAATCCTTTTATTTTCTAGTAGAGTATGATATCCCAATATTTGAGAAATTTGGAAAGGGGGGGACATATCCCAGAAGATACCATATTTCATATCATCAACAAGACTACAATGATGGTAAGTATGAAGTGCAACAGTTTTATTAATCTCTTTTTCTTGTCTGAAAATATGAATAAAATTGTAAGATCTTAATGAAATGAAATGAAAATATTGAAGAAATTGAAAGCTTAAATTCTTTCCCCAAACTCACTTGCTAAGCTTTTAATGATTGATAGAACCTCTGGGTAGTTTTATCTCTGCTAAAGTTATGGATTACAGAATTCCTGACTCATGTGCACAACTGTGGAAACGTTTGCTATCTTTGGTCACACACAAGTCATCCAGTATCAGCTTTTGACCTTTGTGACCCTTTTCTGTCTAAAGTAGGTATGGCACTTTGTCACTTCGTGTTTTGCTTTAAGAAATCCCAAGTATGGTGAAGTTCCTGTTAACAGTTTCTTAGATTAAAAGAGTAAATAAAATTTAAGAGCAGTGATTTAAACTGAGAGTTAACAATTAGCTGGTAAAATAAATTGTTGGGATGTGAAGTGTCCACAAAACTGGTTTGGATAGTAATACCACTGATAGAAATTTAACATGTTAAATTTCTAAAGGAAGTAGAGAGAAGCAGCTGAAAGATTTTCCTACTTCAGGGTATGTCAAGCACTAGTTGAGAAGCGTTAGGTTGAGAAGCATCTCCCCAGACCAGATGGCTTCATTTGCAGTGTGGAATGAGCACAACAATAAATGAAATTATGTTTCAGGAATCACAGAAATATCGAACTGAAGCACTGCAATGCAACTTTAGTCCTGTCCCTTGCTCTAAGGCAAGATTTAAAGCGGCAAAGATATGTCACACTGACTTTTTAAGTTAACTTCAAATTGACAGAAGACATACTCACTTGCTTTATGTAACCAGCTTCCAAGATAGTTCATCTTATAACTTAACTTTCTGTGTCTCCCAAGACATTTTTCCTGCAAATGAAAATAGTAACTAGTTACTCTGTTTTAACACCGTGTAGAATTGGTCATTGCCATTATATAACACTGCATCACACGCATACCTGTTTTCTCTCTTTAGTTTTTTCTTCTCCTGTTTTAGCTGAGGCTTTTCACATGACTGCTTTATGTATAACATAGGATAGAAGCAGAACTTTGTAGGTAGCAGTCACATTAATATATTGCAGAATGACCCTACTTGTCACCATTCTGACTGTGCTTCAGTCTGTGGTTACATTTCCTGTACCCTTTTCTACATGACTTTAGGCTAACCAATTGGTTTACAATTTGTAAGTCTTTTCCATTAGATTTCTCTTTAAGTATTTATATTGTAGTTCCTTACTGAATTTTATCTTGTTGATTTTTGAATCATCTCCAACTTCCAATACTACTGTGAATTTTGATTTTTATCTTTAAATGGACTTTCAGCCACACTTAGCATGATGTCACCTGCAATATTTCAGTGTGTTAATTTCCATCATATTTACATCATTAGTTAAAATAGTGTATGGAAATGGACTGAAGATAAACTGTTGGGAATGTCCACTTCAGTTATCTTCCCCTTTGATGAGAAATCACTGATAACTGCTCTGAATCTGTCTTGGATATAATCTACATAGTAAACTGGTCTGCAACACTTCATAAGTTGGTTTGTGAGAAGGTCCCATTGAAACAGGAAAATTGGATTAGCTGCATGTGACAAGCCAATTATGACTGGTTTATTACCTTTCTTATCTTCTCAGTGGTGAATAAAACTGCTTAATAACTTGTTTGGTTATCTTTCTTGGAATTTTAATGTCAGAGCAGTATATAGGTTTGAGTCTACTATTTCAAAGATTTTGTCTGCTTTCTTAGTCCTCTGAGAACTCCTCCTCCAGTGTAATAACTAATGAATCAGACTCCTTCAGTTAATGCTGAGTTCTGTAGAATGAAACTTAATCAAGAGATGCTATCCTAAAAATAGCTGTGTTATCTAAATAGATGAACATAAATTGTGTTAGTCATTTGGTTGTAATTAATATATTGAAGATAAGTGCTCTGTATTTTTTATTCTGATGCTGTACTCACCTCAAAATTTTGCATTGCTTGTGTTTTGATTTTTGAAATACTTTTGCGGTCTTCCTGTTGATTCCATGTGTCAGTCTTCCTATTCATTCAATTATTAATAGTTTAGAGAAGGAAGAGGCTAGCTTGGGCACCACATGATTGTAAATCTGTATCTTGTTCTCCTCAATATCAGAAATTTGGTATTTACACATTAACAGAGCAATAAAAGCAGAGGTGGGGCATTTTCTTTTCTCCTCTTACAGGTCTTTAGGTTTTTGAAGCATGTTGATGATATTTCAGAACAGCTCCAGAATTTGGTTCTAATTTTCATCTCTTAAATAAGTTTCTGATTCTGCTTAGTCCTTATATACATCTGTGATGAATGTTTGTTTTCTCTTAGGTGGAAAGTTAAACCAGTAAATTTTATAATGATTGCGTCCTATCCTCTGCTGTGGTACGTTCGAATGAGATGATGTAGAATTCATAAAGTATTTGCGTGCAGACTTTGCACTCCCATATTTTTTTGTAGTTTAACACTTGGGTTCTGTGTATATCATTAAAGGTCGTAAAACTTTTCCACGAGCCAGAAGGACTCAGGGGAACAACTTCCGATCACCAGTTAGTTTCAGTCCCACCGACCACTCGCTGAGCACCAGCAGTGGGAGCAGCGTCTTTACGCCGGAATACGAAGATAACCGAATGAGGAGGAGGGGCAGTGACATAGACAATCCTACCTTGTCAGTTATGGACATCAGCCCACCCAGTCGCTGTAAGTTCTGACATTTTGAGAACCCCACTGTAAAACTCTTATTTTTCAAATATATCATGTCAAAACCTACCATGTCATCCAAATACATGCCATTAAATAACATGTTTTTCTCTCCCTAACATGGCAAAGGTCAGGACTATGCTCATCAGTATTTTCATTGCTTACCTTGCCAACCTTCATGTAGACTTTCAATTGGAATTTACATGTATGATAACAAAACATTGTAAAAGTGATTTGTTAGACTCCTTAGGACCTGAGAAGGGTTTTATAGGTTGCATTTGCTATTTATTTTTGCAGATGTTGGTCATGTTTTCAGTTAAACTGTACAACTTTAGTGGTACTGCTTCATACTTGTGGTAGTATTTCAGGAGCAAATATACTTTGTGATGACTTCAGTAGCTCAGACCTTGTAATTATGCCTCAATTTTTTTTAAAAGAAAGTTGTTTGTTTAACATGCTTTTTCTGTTTTTCAGATTAGCTATTGCTAGTTGTCTTAAGTATGTCTAGTTCTACCACAAAGTATTTTGTGAATAAATTTAGGTAGCTCATGTTTTCCATCTTATAGGAAGTTTTACTAATCTTTGTAATTTATATGGTGAGGGACGCACAGTCTGTGTTGTTGAGAAAGTATTCCAGTTTTTCTCAATCAGCTGAATAACAAGCTCATTTGAAAACCAAAACATACTTATATTTTCAGCACCACGAGCTCCAACTAACTGGAGACTTGGTAAACTGCTGGGTCAAGGTGCATTTGGCAGAGTGTATCTGTGTTACGATGCTGATACTGGAAGAGAGCTGGCAGTTAAACAAGTTCAGTTTGATCCCGATAGTCCAGAAACCAGCAAGGTAAGTGATACCAAAGAAACATCTTGGAAAAGGCTTCTGCTGAAGTGTGTTTTAGACTGGATTCACATTCCTTTCCTTGAAAAGGATGAACATGTTTTGAGCATGTTTTAAACCCTGTTGTGTTAGGAAACCATGTCCTTGTTAGGAATTCTGTTTTGTTAGTACCACAGATACTGCTTACCTGATTTTAATATTACATCACATTTTTTAATTTTCAGACTTATTCTTATGCTGTAAAGATGCATAATTTGATTCGGTGCAGTCTTGATCTCTAAAATTAAACAATCTGTTATGAAGTCTGCTCTGAAATCTATATTTTTTATACTAACAGGATTAAGAAGTTCCATTTATAAACAGAGAAGGCTGTACAAATTTAAGTGTTCCTGAAAACAAATTGGTTTTGCCTATGAAGACAGTTTGAGATTCTTACCTATTTTTTCATCTTTTTGGAGGGCATGTCTGTATTTTGGGGTTTATTTTGTTTCGTTTCTTTTAAACTTTGTGCATCAAGACTAGCTGCTGTTACACATTGTGTTTCTCTCTAAAGAGCACAAGTTTTCTTGTTAGTTTATTCTCTCTCTAAAATTGAACTTGTCCATCTTTAAGTAATGGATGCTGAAGGAGATAAACTATTTAAAGGAAGCACCAATTCTCTATTTCTTATTTTCCCAAACCATACTTGCTGCTTTTTACAGGATGGGAAGAGAATTATTACTTTCCCTACATTGTGACTGCATTCTGCACTGTGGGGAGCAAGGCCGGGGAAACAATGGGTGTAAGCATGATTGCAGAATTGAGTGGCTGCCAGTTATAGTTGCTGCTATTAGTGATGTAGGATCCAGGAAAAAGTAAAGAATCATTTGTGCTGTAGATTCCTCGTGTAGTTGTTGTTGCTACTTCTTTAAAATGCGTAACGGAACAACTGATTATGTTTTGGAAATGTTAAATATAAAATATGGTAGATCTCTCCTGAAGCAACAGTTTTGTGACCTCACTTATCATGGCATTTTGTAGTCATATGTGCCTCTGTGTGTAAAAAAATCTATTTTCTTTCTAATGTCAGAAGTGTGAGGGTATCGGTAATAGGCTATGACAGATAAAAATTCAGGTTTTGATGAAAAACTTCTAGGTGAAATTTGGAGTCTAGTCAAGTTTGAATTTGTGGGTTAGTATTTTTCCAACATCTAATTGTATGGTCCATTTCAAAATATCTTACTTCCTTTTGCAAAATTTGTATGGCAAATTTTGGATGGCTCCAGACACAGCACCAGTTAGTGTTTTCCTTTGTTCTATTTCATTATTACAATATCAAGGGGTACTCAAAGGCATTTTTAAAGTATAGTCTATCATCCTGGTAAAGTTAAGATTTAATGCTAATTTCTCCACCACAAAGATTAAAGTGGGGATTTTTCTGTGTTTCGTTTGTTGTTTTTTTACCCAGTGAGAGGCTTATGACATGTTGCATAATGATCACTGACCTCATGCACATATTGGTATCTGCTGTGGTCTGAAACAAACATAACCTCAAGGGAAGAGAAACTATGAAAAACCAGCAAAATCATCCCAAAGATAATGTATAGAAAAGACATAGTTTTGGTTGGTTTTAATTACCTCAATTTAGCGTTGATATTTTCTTGTTACAAAATGCAAAACTTTACATTAGCTGCAGGAGCATTTTGTTATTTAGTTTGCATAACACTTCAATATGTACATACTGAAAAAAAATAAATCCAAAATCTTAGTTTTACTACATCAAGCATGGTAAATCTTTCCTGTCTTGTCCTTTCAGGAAGTAAATGCACTTGAGTGTGAGATTCAGTTGCTGAAAAATCTGCTGCATGAAAGAATTGTTCAGTATTATGGCTTCTTGAGAGATCCACCTGAAAGGACACTCTCAATATTCATGGAGTACATGCCTGGGGTAAGCAAGAGAGCTCATCCACTTCAGCCATCAGTTGTGTGCCGTGGGACAAGCACCCAAGGATTTAGCTTTGCTTAAGTGCACACAGATACTTCAAACTGTCTGAGTTAAAAACACTCACCAGAGATGGGTACTGACAAGTGCTTGCAGCCTCCTGCCTTCTCCCCATTGCTTGCTTGGGTTTTCAGAATTATAGTGGTTTGTACAAAAGCTCTTTCTGGTTTTTTTGGCATAAGTGGTACCTGGCAATGTCTTTGAAAAGACAGTATTATCATTAGTAAACACTTAAATCTTCCTGATTGCCACGCTTCAAGTATTCCAGGAAAACAAAAAGTAGTAAAGATGGGAGTGAGAATAACTGCATACAGAAAATAATCTTGGTGCTTGCTTTTTTGTGTGGCACCTAGTACATGCTGAACTGCTGTTCTTCTGCTTTGTTAGGAAACATTATAAGGTCAGAAAATTGTAGATTTTCATTTTCTCACCAAGTGGGGTCAGCAGAGCTAAATAAAATGTGCTTGTTTGTATAAAAACAGAGGCTCTGTATTTCTGAATAGTTAGAGCAGTCTACTACTTATTATGAGACTCCACAGGGGAAAAACAGTGTCTGGGCATTGTTTTTTTGGTGGTGGGTTTTTTGTTTGCTTCTTCATTTTTTGAGTTCTGGGCTTTGTTTTGGGGGACTTCTTTTTGGAGGGCAATGTGACAGAAGTAATCTTAGCAGTTTGCAACTCTGTGTGGCAAAGCCAGGTTATGCAAAAATAGTTGCAAAAACCCAAGAGGTTTTGTTTTAATGTTTTTTTAAGCTAAGACTTATTTACCTCTTAATTTCTAAGTAAAGCATCACCCTACAGCACGCGGTGGTTTTTTCCTGAGTATAAACTAACCCAAAGGGCATGTGTTATGTCCATCCTGAGTATCACCACTTACCCATCAAAAAGTTTGAGGGTGATGTAGGAGTGATGTTGTTCTCTTTCTGTACATTGGACTAGAACTATTCAACTGCTTGTGAGTTTTACAGTTAAATCAAGAAGGATTACAATTTTAAATGTCTACATTTCAGATATAAATTTAATTGAATTTCACTTGAATTCTAGAAGTGTTAGTGCTTTATACTTCTGTGCCATAGGGTTCCATCAAAGACCAGTTGAAATCGTATGGAGCACTTACAGAGAATGTGACTCGTAAATACACACGGCAGATTTTGGAAGGAGTTCACTATTTGCACAGTAATATGATTGTCCATCGAGATATTAAAGGTAATGATAGTTCTGTGCACAGTTCAGTGCTCTTTATTACTGATCCTTTTTTGATCTTATGTGAAACGCTAAAATGCAATTAAGTTTGAAATACCAAAATACTGACTTAAAATCAATGTGATTGCTTTCCATCTTTTAGTCTTGTCTCTGTAACCTGGGGAGAGAAAAATAATTAACTTTAGGATGTTCTAGCAGAATTCTGGAAATGCTTCTTTAGTCTCTGTCTGCAAAACAATCAGGATAAATTTCTTTGATTTTATTTTACTATTAGTAGTTTTAAATGTATTGGAGGATGATGTAATTAGAAATAGAATGTGCAGAGGAAAGCATCATGACTTGAAAGTTTCTATTTAGAGTTTTGTTTCATCAATTATATAGAAATTACCCAGCACTTCACTGGTACAAAAAGTGACTGGCAGAAGTGACTTACCTGATCAGACTTCTTCCATTTTACTGCTAGGAAACCTGATGAAACATTTACTGTTTGCAGATAGGTACAGGTCACTTGCAGGTGTTGCATAAGTGAGGTGTGAATATGTAGGAAGATGGTGATGTACACAGTAGGTGTGTTGAACACAATGCTGTTGTATTCCCTAATATTTTTACAATTTTCCTGTTGCTTGGTATCAACTGTGCTTTGTTCTAGAGTAGGTTGAGATATCACAGTCAATTTGTACATCTTGGGCAGACAACTCTTGAATAAATCTGTAACACAGTTTGAGATTTTGCTTTTAAATAGTATGGAGACTTTTTCAGTTGTGTGGAAACTCCTTTCCCATTTTTTTTTAAATTTTCCATGTATGGCACATTCCTTATTTTGTCAGGAGCGCTTTAACAAAGGGACTGCCCCTTCCTGGAAAAGGCCTAAGATGGAAACCAGTGTGTACAATTCATTATTTTCTGAACTCCAGAATAGTGTAGTAGGAATGAGCAGAGAAAGCAAAATCTCTGGCTTGAAATCCTGGGTTGATGTTGAATTGTATCCCTGAATCCAAACTTCTGTTACGTTTCCACACCAAAACCTCGAGTCTTTCATGAAGGTAATGCTGCTGTGTTCCCTTCCTTCCAGGAGCAAATATTCTGCGGGATTCAGCAGGCAATGTGAAGCTTGGTGACTTTGGTGCCAGCAAACGACTGCAGACTATCTGTCTCTCTGGTACAGGAATGAAGTCTGTCACAGGAACTCCCTACTGGATGAGCCCCGAAGTTATTAGTGGAGAAGGGTACGGCAGAAAAGCAGACATCTGGTATGTTAAAAAAAGCCTTTCTCTACTGGAAAGTGTAGTTTCGTTTTCCGCAGAGAGTAGGTGTATGTTATCTGAAGCTGCAGTGTTTCCTTCTGGGATTTAAGCTGAAGAAGGTGGCAAATGTGAGCACTGTGAAGGACGACACTTCAGGATGTAGAATTTTAAAGGTTTATTAACAAAAAAAACCCCAACAATTGGGATGCCCATGATACAAAGACACAGCACTCTACAGATGGGGGGTCTGGCCAGAGGCACACTTCTCAGGGCTTGTACAGCTGCTTTTATACCCTCTGAGTGTCAATCAAGAGGCAAGGATACACGTATCCAAGCACAGGTCCTGAGGTCCCTGGTCTGCCCCTATAGCTGCTCATTTGGGGTGGCCTGACCAGGGCACACCCATTTGGAGCATGTTCAGTCATGCGATTGGGAGGCACCTCTTTTTGACTGGTGTCCTGATTGACACTCTGCATGGAACTTTCTGGAAAGTCCCCTTCATTGCCAGTTTTGTGCATAATCCCTTATACTAGGAATTAGAATAATTGAACATTCTTAACTAATTAATAATAACAGGAACCTCTGTTCACTGTAACCAAGATATTATAGCAATAAAAGGGAGGGTACAAAGAAGGGGAACATAACAACAATAACTAGAACATTGTAACATACAATCTAATTTAACTCATTAAATGTAACAGGAGCAATTAACCGCTCAACTCATTAACCCATCACACCTAATCTCTTAACCTTACAAACCATAAATTAATATATGAAAGCCAATTTCACCTTTGCCCATTTATAGCAAGCACTGACAGCCGTATTTGGAGAGTCTTAACACTGAAATTTACTTTTTCATGTGGCAGTTTCTCAGTCCATCCGTTTAGAGATCATAAGAGAATCCTTTGAACTGACCTTGCATGAAGTTAGGATTACTAAACTGTTTAGTTCTGGAGAGGTACTGGCTGAAAGCAATATGTGAAGCTTTGAAACATCAGTTCAGTCTAAAGGCTGCACACTTAAGAGTGAATTTCCCAGATTTAAAAGGGAGTATCAAAAAATAATTTGGTTTAAGTTGTTAATAAATACTTAAGAACTAAGAGAGAGAGGTAATTTTCAAAAATGAAGGTTAGCGAAACATTGTGTAATATGCCACAGTCTAATATGACTCCAGCTCAGTAGAGAGATGACTTTGGCAATGAGACTTCTTGCATTGCAGCTGATCTGTGAATGTGCAGTAATGGGCAGGCAGCAGCAGATTCGTAGCAGTAGTAACACTGTGTGTTCTAAAAGGACCTACATTATAGCCAATCAATGGCAATACTTTTAACTCCAGGGAAGATAATTTGGGCTACTTCAGATTTCTTGATAATTACTCTGATACACATGAATAATAGACCAACCTGATAATTTCAAGCAGTTGACTTGTTCAAATTTGAAGTATTGATGCCAAGGTTGTTGTGTGTTTGGTGGAAACTTAAGAAAAAATACTGAAGTTGGACTTCTGTCAGTCAGTACATCCCTATTGTGTAAAGCAATGTACCTCTGTTTAACCACAACATTTCTTGCAAGCATCTTGAAAAATAGTCAAACATTCAAAGAATTGGGGAATTATTCCAGCCTATCCATTTTGCAGTATCATTCACTTATTATTGGAAGATGCTGATCTTTCAGAATTTCTGGAACAAAGTTTCTCTGGCAATATGTGTGTGCTTCTGCCTTTCTAAATTCTTTTAACGTAAGTTTTGTATGCAAAGATTGACAAACAAAATTTTAAGTCTCTAAGCGATCTAAGTATATTTTTAGTATCCTTAACTAGAAGAGAAGATACCATGAAGTAGTGCTTTTGTTTTTCAGCTGCCATATTATGTTTGCACACTGTTCACTGGTGCATTTCTAATGAGCTGGCAACACATGTGCTATGCTCGGAGCATTCCTGATGCTTTGCATTTCTGTTTGACCTCAAGGAGCAGGAAAGCTTCCAAGTGCAGTGCTGAGTGTGTGGCCTTTATCAGCGTGCTGAGCACTGGATGCTGGCAGTGCCCTACCACAGTATTGTCTGGATAAATATCTAATTACCTCTTCACTGAGGTAGTAGCTTTAGGCCCAAGGAAGTAATGGAGACATAGGTAGTGATTTGTGTAACTTTGAGATAAAGGTATAGCAGTACATGCCATTTTTTTACAGTGCCTGTTTTGTGCTGAAGTTACTCTGTAGTGTTAAGTGGACACTCCTTATTTGTGATGTTTTAGCCCCTCTCTGCTATTTCTTGTTTTCTTGGGAATGCATGACTCTCTTGTAACCTGCTGTTTCACTTCTACCTCTGTTTCAGGAGCGTAGGTTGCACAGTGGTAGAAATGCTCACTGAGAAGCCCCCGTGGGCAGAGTTCGAAGCCATGGCTGCCATCTTTAAAATTGCCACTCAGCCAACCAACCCCCAGCTCCCACCTCATGTCTCCGACCACGCTCGGGATTTTTTGAAACGGATTTTTATCGAGGCCAAGCTGCGACCGTTTGCAGATGAACTGCTAAGACACACGTTTGCACACTATCACTAACACCTGCCTCAACTCAGCTTGCATCTACTGCATTTATTTTCTATTTGACTGCACTTTTATTTTTATTTTTTACAAAGAAAAAGGAGAAGAAAGACAAGAGAGAGAATATTCTCTTGAATCTTTGTTTCACTTAGATTGTAAACAATCTAAATTTTGTATCTAAAATGAGAATCTTCTCTTCCCCCCTCCCACCAGGACTAGAACTTTTTGTTTCTATAATGTACTGATGTGGTTGATGTAGATAAAGCACTTTAGTACATATTTGTTCCTTATTTAAAGAGGAAAAAAATTACAAATGCTTGGACAGTCAGGAACTGTGTGACTTTTTCTGACACCGCTGACTGACTCAGGGTGCAGGGAAAAATAAGACATGCAGCTAAAGGACAAGAAGGTTACTTCTATGTGATTCTTCTCTATATTGTAGGTACTTGCAGCAGAGAGTTCTAAGTTCTTATTGTATTTTAGCATTTTAATCAGTTTCTGGAATTTACAGTTTAAGCAGGAACATGTGGTTCTGAGAGTTAACTGATGAAGCTGGAAGAACTTAGAACTCTTTGTGTACAGCAACATGTCTAGCTGGTACTTCTTTGTGACCAAAAGAAAATAACAAAAACGAGCTCAAAACTGATGTAGTAGTTAGAGGTTTTGGTGTAGAATTATTGTATTATCTTAATAGGAAAATAATTACAGGTAAACAGATTATGGGCCCAGACTCCTAGAAACTACTATACTGCAAAGGGGAAATTTTCCATGCTAGACAAGGGTCAGCTATTGGATGTAAATACTTAGGAGAACACCTCCTGCTCTATCTGCCAAAGAGAATCTCTGTTGCATAAGCTTAGAGGGAGACAGTTATCTTAGCTGATAAAAAATAGTGATATTGAGAGTCAGTTCTCCTCCACAGTCCCGTGAATGGCTGCAGGGGAAAGGGAGTGACTAATCCTTGTGCAGTATATGAGTTACTTGATTCAGAATGAGCTATAAGAAATGTTTTCAGAGCTGATGAGAGGCGCTAGGATGGAATGTATGTCAACATCAAGTGCCTGAATAATATAAAATTCTTCCCATTCTGCACTAAAAAAATACGGTTTAGTAATGCAGGTCAGTCATCTAGGATGTGTTGCAAACTGCTGAAATAAAGTCAGATATTTCTGAACATCTCTTAACATCAGGAATGAATCACTGAGAAAGCTAAGACTCCAGTTATATTTTTAATGAGGTGTAGCACTGATGAATCCTGTGAAGAAGGAGGCACAGCACAGAAAATTGTACTAAGACTAGGCCAAAAGTGCAGAGAGAGCCAGCAATTAAATAACATGAGCGTGATTATTTCAGCCTGATAATCCAGATTGATGTTTGTCAGATTTCCAACTGTCATAAAGTGTACATTCATCACTTTTTCTATTTCTGAAAGAGCATAATAAAAGAAGTAAAAATCTGAAATATTGCTTCTCAGTTGAGAAGCCCAGGTACTGATCAGGTGTAGTGAATAACTGACTTTTCACAACAGAAGAGTCAGGTTCTCATATTTTTGTAGAAGAACAGAACATAAATAATTTAAAGGGGCATTTGGAAATAAACTATTGGACTACAGAACTGAAATTATGTTTCCTGTTTTGGATGATTCGTTGCTTCCTTTTGTTGTTTTGTAAAGGCAGAGCAGGCTGGTACTGTGACCCTTGTCTAGTCTGACAAGGCTCTACCTGTTCTGCATCTTTAGAGGACTATCAGAGTTAAAAAGTGCATGGAGACAGAACAATAAGCTTACCCATTCCCATAGTCACTCACGTATGAGATTTCTGAATTTATTCTGCTGAATTCTGTATGTTTTACCAGAGCATAAGCAGGAGTATGGATCTATCCTAGTCACTTTACCTGTAGTGGAGTGAGAATGATTTTTTTTGTGGCCATCTCTCCAGAGACTGAGAGTGGTGACTTCTTCAGCTGATGTGAGTATTTTACCCAGCTTATAATTTTCTTGGTCGGGATATACAACTGTGCAAGGTTTCCTGAGCATGGGGAGAACTAGTCAGACCAGGGAAAGTGTGAAAGGCTGAAAGGAAAGGCAGCTTGTACTGACTTACATTTTTTGTTTCTCTGTCACTAGATAAAAGCTGTGAAGCAGCCTTTAAGAAGAATTGGTCTGTACTCTGCTGTAAGGGACCTTTGTTTTATAAGCAAAATACAGTGACAGTAGGGATGGGAAGTTTAATGTAGAATCTAATAGTTTATGTCGGTAATTCTAAAGATCATGTAATTGAAATGATTGATTCCAAACAGACTGAAAAGGTACCAAAACCAAGGTGAAAACGTATGTAAAAATCAGTAGTGGTCAGTGATACCTGAACAGGTAAGGAAATTTTATATTACCAAAAAGGACATTAAAGGGAAAATGTAACCAGGTTCATCTGTAGCATTTAAATATACTATTCTAAAGAGAAACTGCACTCTCTGAAGCTTGAAAATTTTCAGAATCTAGTTTTCTTAATAATGTGTCCTTTCTGTGAGACAGTGCTGGATTATGTGTATTGCAATATCACTTCCTTGTTGTGATTTTTAATTACTGAACAATCAAGTTTGCTGCTTTTGTGCCTTTTCTTAAAAATGGCATTCAGTCATGACAACGGTCAGCATTTTGGAGCCAGGAAAAAAACAACTTTCAGAATGCATTTTTCATCATGTCTTTGACATGTCAGAAAGCTCCAATGTAAAGACTGTGCTTCTTAAATGGAGGTGACATTTTCCAGTTTGAGTGATTCTAGTAAAATTTTACAATTTTAACCAAGGTTAGACTTGAGCTAGTTTTTTTTCCCCCTAAGGGCAATTTCTCAACTGACTTAAATAACTTACAGTAAGTGAGTTAGTTATTAACAAATTAACAAATGTGAGCTAGAAATAATTATGAAACTAAATCAGACTTTTACCAGAAGGCTGGCTATTACTTCCCCATAGTGGGGAAATGAAGTAAAACGAGCTGTTATCCAGGGTTTGTTAGACGGTTACAGGGACTCCTGGGGTGATGGTGAACAACCTCTCATTCTAGAATTTGTGAGGGTGCATGGAATTTCATGCTTTAAACTCCATTGGAGGAGGATTGCAGAGCCAAGATCCCTGCTCACAACTTCTTGTATCTCACTTAAAAAGCCACCAGCATTTCAGAATCACGAATTAGTCTTAATTGTCGAATTCAATTATTAGAAAATGCCAGTGAAAGCAATACTGCTGCAGGATTGGTTTGCTTTACTATAAGCGCCATGATGAAGCTATACTCTCAAAAAGTAAGGGTTGAAATTCATGGTGAGTATGTGTATTTTCAAAAGTCTTGCTTATCTCTTAATGAATTTTAGTATTCTGTCTGTTGCACATATTAAGTGACAAAAGCTACTTCTGTGATATGGTTTTAATGGTGTAACTAGCAGTCCTCTTAGAGCATGACTCAAGGTTTCAGTTGTGTTGTGTTAGAGAAAGTTGTTTATTTTTCATTTGGGTGATAAAAATATCCATGGAAGAACTGAAAAAGGTATGGATCTAATGATTGAATAGTTAAATCTAAAGTCTTCTTTTCTTGACAGTTTAAATATAGTCTTAAAACTTCAACTTGATTTACAATTCAATTTGCAACTAAAGAGTCCTTTCAGTACAATAAAATGAAAAGTTTGGGTTTTTTTAGCTAGTGCCTTTTTGTCTGTATGCCTTAATTTTGTTCATGTTAGAACACCATATTGAAATATGTCATACAATTCCATGTCACCAAAGCGGTCTTAGCAAATGGGGTTTTTCAAAGTGCCCAAACCAGAGTTCACCTAACTCATTGAAAAGTGTGCATGAGTTATAATCTGCAGCAGACATTCAAATTCAGAACTTAGAAGTGATTTCTGGCTTCCTGTGCTAATACAGGTTTTGTATTCGTATTCTGGAGATTGTACACTGATGCACCTCGCAGAAAGAGGATTTGTCTGCATGCACAGAAGTAACTGGATTTTCAGGATTTGGCTTCCTGGCTCTGGGTACCACTGCAGCAGAGTTTCTTACTGAGCTTGAAAGCCAAGTTAGTACATTTGTAAGCATGGTACTGTATTAAAAGCTGTTTACTTTCAATGCACAGGAATATGATCTGTCCAAGCAAACCAACAGATTTCTTTCCTGTGCTTTTTAGATAATCCTAATCCTGCCATTGTCTTGACTGAAAGCCTTGTAGCACCCATAGGTACAGTGCAGTACAGCAAGCCATTCTTTTGGACAGCTTAGAGCAATGTCTAACTGCAGCTTCAGAGACTTGAGCAAATTGGTCAGATCTACAGTTATTTATAAACAATTTCTTACTTTTTTAATCCTGAAAGACTGTGTCACGCATATAGAAAAGTATAATGTGTGTGCTTGAATGTAAGTCCCTATGGTGTTTCTGGAAAAGCAAAAGTATTGCTGCCAGTGTCATTTCTTCTTGCTGGTAACTTGCTGTCTTGTGGCAATGACAAGTCTGCAGTGTAGAATCACATACAATTACCAAAGCTTTTATATCCCATATACATATAGCCAAAAGTGATGTTTCATGTCACTTATAGATAGTGTATATTCACCAGTAAGATGTTGCTGACTGAGTAGAGCAGGTAAAAAGTGAAAAGTAAGGCACTGCCCATATTTCAGACGTGGGTGTTTATAGTTGCTGTTCTGATATGCGAAATTCATGCTTGTATTAAAATGAAGAGTTTTCTTTATAAAAGCTCTTTCTAATTTAATCTTACTGCTGTCATTCTAAAATTACTGCGTAACCTTGGTGACTAAAACCTGCTGTCTTCTGTAGCTGAGTTTGAGCTTTGGGACATTTAAGGAACACTGTGAAGGTAAAATTGTGACCTGATCTCTTTAGTGTGCCATAGTGAGAATGTTCCAAAGCTCCAGGAAGCAGCCAGTCCTGTTATATGACAGCCAGAAGTCACCCACAGTTACCTGGGTGTAGATGCTGCCTTCAGGAGGAGCCACTAATGCACACTGAGGGGTCAGACAGGTTTGATATCAACCCAGGGTTTCTGAATCAAAAGCTGGGATCCGAAACAAAGGAGCTTCCTTCTCATTTGATTTCCCTCACTTGGCCCACGCCGTTTATTTTTCTTTCTAGCTGGCAAAGCTTAAGTCCTGCGTAGGTGGTGGCCCCAGATAGCTCCTGAATAAGGTGTGTGTCCAGCTTTGGACCAGGGACCCTGTTGCTTGAACCCAGGATGCTGCAGTTCCCAGTTTGCTGGCACAATCCTTGGGTTTCCTCTAGCAATATATGCATGGGCAGAGTTGAGGGATGGAGGAAATGAAATTTCTCATGTTTCAAAGCAGTCACACCTTGACTAGGTCTTAGTTTTCATAAACTTATTTTAAAGGGTGAGGAACTGGATTAAACGGCATAAAAATTGTATCTCATGGTTCAACCCTTACGTTGAGTCCACAGGTGAGGATTGGAGGTCAAGGTCTTCTGTTGGGAGATAAGGAAAAGGATACTCCAGAGTGGATAGTCATAGGAAATACATCAGAGCTTTTTTGTGCTTTTTACCCAAAAACTAGATAATCCTTTTCCCCCAGAGGTTTATATAATGTGGATATAAAAACAAGGATTGCATTTTCTTTTCTGAACAGCCATTAGATTGTCAGTTCCCTAGTGTTTATTTCTTGTTAATATCAGTAAAAAAAGATGGTGTCACCATAAAATTGGAATGGTTTATTAAAGCATAGTGTCTGTCATCTCAGACCTCGCAGGAGTCGTGTAATGGAGTATCACTGTAAATATGTGGAGGAGACTTAGATTAATTGGAATGTAGGCTTTTAGTTTTCATGAAGCTATGAATAAAAATTTGTAAATTTACTCTTGATCTAATGTACATTTTTATGTAGCCATTAAATTCTCTATTTAATCTATCAGTTTCTCACTGTAAATGTTTTTACTCTCAGTTGAATGCTGGGCACAGTTTGTAATGTATGTACACAAAGGTGTTTTTTTCTATCAATGTTGACTTTTTTGCACATTTTTGGAGATATTTAATTTGTACACTGATTTAATACTCTGACCAATTGTCGATGGGTGTATGAGAATCACGTGTGTGTGCAATGTACTACTGTCTGGATGTATGGGGTTTTTTATTACTTTTGAGATGTTGCTACCAGTAACTGCACTGCTGTTGCTGCTTTACATGGAATATCTTGTGTATAAAAAAAAGATAAAGAAAATTTAAAAATTAGATTATGGTTATCATGGTTGAGGAACTCAGGAGTTGGGCATTGCTTGCTAGTTCCGTTGTCTAACAACCTTCCAAACTTAAAAACAACCAATCAACCCCGCCTTGTAATTCTGTGTATGCATTGAATGTGTGTGTGTATATATCCCAGTAATCTTATTCCACAGTTTCATTTCTACATTTTTATGAACTTGTTTTTTAAGGGTACTATGTTTAGTTAGAATAATTAAATATATAAAAGCTTTGAGAGATGATTTACTAGATAAATATATTTTCAGCTGGCTGATGTTCAAAATATTTTTTTAATTTTTGTTTTTAACCATTCGAAATGTATTTGTATTTCCAAAATCAGACACGAATTGTACTTAGAAATATATTAAAACACTCTGTAGGGACAACAGTGTGATTTCTCTTTTAAAAATTCTGTACTTCAGAACACTGCGCAATGTCACTCTCGTACCTCAGTTCCGAGTTGGCTTTTTTATTGTTATTTACGGAGCGTATTCCGGAAGTCTGTTCGATTCCTTTTAGTAACTTTTAATTATTTCTCCTTATTTCCCGCTGGTGTGGGCGCGGCCAGGGGTGCGGCTGGCTCCAGTGCCCGAGGCCCCGCCCCGTGCCCGCCCGCGCGTCTCCCGGTGGCGGGGGCGGCCCCGGGAACAGAGAGCCGACGGTGTCTCCTCCCCTCGCCTCCCGGCCCTGCGGAAGTGACGCGCGGGCGGGCGCAGCGCGGCGCGGGGCGGCCATGGGCAGGAAGGAGCGGGGTGAGCGGGGCTGGGGCGCGGCGCGGGCTGGGCCGGGACGGGGGGACCCTGGGGGGACTCCTCACAGCTCCCGCTCTGCTCCCAGATAAGAAGAAGTCCAAGAAGCGCCATTACGATGACGACGAAGACGATGAGGACGAAGGTACCGGGAAGGAGCCGCAGGAGGCAGTGCCGTCGGCGGCTGGGAAGCAGGTGGAGGAGAGCGGCACCAAGGTGGACGAGTACGGAGCCAAGGACTACCGGCTGCAGATGCCCCTGAAGGCCGACCACAACTCACGGCCCCTCTGGGTGGTGCGTGCGCGGAGGGCGGCGGGGCCGCTGTCGCCGTGTCGCCGAGGGTGGGACGCGCAGGGGGCCGGGATCGCTGCGGGACACGGACAGGGCCGGGGAGGGAGGTTCTCTCTTGGAGAAGCCGGGACTGCTGCGGTGGCAGCCGGGGACGGAGTGTGGCGGGTGTAGAGCCCCGGGGTCGCCTTGGAGCGAGGTTTGCTGCGCTTCGGGCGGGTGCGTATCCTGCAGCGCCTCTGCGGGGACAGTCGGGACGGGAGCCCCGGGAATGCCCAGGGAATTGCTCCAGCCCCCCGCAGTCGCGGGTGCGCCGCGGACCGGGCAGGGCGCAGGAGCATCTCAGCCAGGCGTCTCAGGGAAGGCTGTAGAGCAGCGCGTTTGCTGATGGCACGAGAGACATCTGTCACCGCAGCGACACAGCAGCAGGGTTTGTATGTTGGAGTAAAACAGCTTTAAGACAGGATGGTCTCATCTTCTGTAACTGGAGCCGTTTGTTTTCTCTGCCCTTTGAAAGGGACGTCAGTAGACTTGCCCAAGGTCTGGCCAGTGGTGCAGCATCTAGGGAAGAGGTGGTTACCCAGCCATCGTCTGCAGGGTGTCTGTCACTGAGTGCTGTACAGGCACCTGGTGCTGTGACACCCGAGTGCTATCATTCAGTCAGTCATTCATTCTGCATAAAATGAGCAATGAGTTTCTTGTTCCAGGGGAATGGGGCTGGAAGCTTATCTCTGCTCAAGCCATTTGTTTCACATAAGAAAGAAGAAATACCCCAGCGTGTTAGTCTGGAAAAACCTTTATCGATCTGGGTGTGGTTTATTCATAGTGCCATGGAAGGGACATGGACAATGCCAGGGACATGCCTGGACCATTTCAGAAGACAAAATTTGCATATTTATTCTTTTTCTTGTAACTTCATTATAAGATTCAGTTCAACTAACACTGTTATGCCTTCAGCATTTCTTTTTATTTCTGCAGGCTCCCGATGGCCATATATTTCTGGAAGCCTTTTCTCCAGTTTACAAATATGCACAGGACTTTCTAGTTGCCATTGCTGAGCCTGTGTGCAGGCCCACCCACATCCACGAGTACAAGCTGACTGCCTACTCCCTGTATGCTGCCGTGAGTGTGGGCTTGCAGACAAGTGACATCACCGAGTATTTGCAGAAACTCAGCAAGACTGGTGTCCCAGATGGAATAATTCAGTTTATCAAGGTAAGTCTATTTTATGGCATTGGAAATACATCTGTTGCTGCTAATGAGTTCCTTTCCTGCTGCCTCTGCTTAATTAAGTTATTATTTTTTAATTATTCATCGTTTTTAACTGTCTCATTCTTCTGTTATTGTTTCAAGAGAACATTTTTTTTCTGTCTTTTTGCGTGGAATATTGCTACACGCATACTATTTTCATAATATATGCTGGTTTGGATTTATAAAAAAGAAGTATATTAAAGTGTCTGTGTAGATACTTTCAGCCAGTGTGACCTGTACATGGAGAAAGTTTCCTTAGATTTGCCCCTAAGGAAAACTGAGAATGTGGGAAGCAGTCTGTAATAGTGGGGCACTATAGGACAACCTACCTTATTCTGCAAGTATGCTCTCACAGTCTTGGAAGCAGATTGAAATTAGGTACAAAAAGTGAATATCTGTGCCTGATCTCCTGTGTGAGATGATATGAGCATCTTCTGCAAATACCTTTCAGGTTTGTTCCATGAGCATACCAGCATTGCAAAGTAAATGTTTTGTGCTATGGTGCTTCCTCACAAAGACCTAAAACCATTGCAACGTTTGGTCCTAAATATGGAATCTCTTATGTGTGTTCCTAATGATTGCTGTCTTTGTTTGTAGCTGTGCACTGTCAGCTACGGGAAGGTGAAGCTGGTTCTGAAACATAACAGGTAGGTGGCTTCTTCCTTAGCTCTTGTGGCAGGAATGCACACGTGTGCATGAGTGAGTGCTCTCAGGAGCTCGGGAGTCTCAGAGCTGCCAGCTGAGTGTAACAGCTCTCAGGTACCACTTTTACAGCTTTCAGAAGTATTTAATACATTGAATGCATTCGCTGGTGAATTGTGTTTGGCTGTCCTGAGCTAGTGCTGGTTGTCATTGCATTTTTAAAAGTAGGTTGTTTCTTTATTGCTTGGACTTGTAATATATCCTTGAGGTTTTCAAATCCATCCTCCCTCCCTC